>KN173810.1:33599-67756 GCA_000758425.1 Nilaparvata lugens yeast-like symbiont | reverse complement strand
GACGCATCGCCGGTGAGCGTGCGAAAGCTTGCAGAAGCTTCCATGAGGCTGCCTGCTTTCTCGGGGGATGGGGCGACGAGGGCGAACCCAGTAGGTACACGCTGAACGTCTACAAGAAGCTCCGGTTGGTTCATAAGCCCGCGGAGCCTGGAACGAACGAGAAGTGGCTCCTGGGCCCGGAGCGGATGATCCGCCAGGAGGCGGACCATAATCCTTGCATCAGGCTTGAGGCACTTCGGTGCCCGCGTCACGGGTGGTGGTTTCGGAGCCGGCGACGCTTGTACTTTCGCACCCCTCGCGGCCGCGGCGGCGTAAGAAGTTCCAGCGGCCTGGCTCGCCGAGGCTGGCTGACTCTGAGTGCGGGCGGAGGCCTGAGGCCGCGGGGGCTGCGCCCCCGAGGAGGTCTCAACGGGCAACTGCGTGGTGTCGGAGCCGTCAAAGATGGGAAGGCCTGCGAGGGCCCGGGCGGTGCCAATGGTTAAGAGAGCCTTCAGCTCCTCTACGACCGGGGATGGGAGGCCCTTCATGAGCCGTACGCTGCTCTCACGCCAAGCAAAGAGGGAGGCAGCGAGTGAGTTCGTCTGCGATGCAGACGGGCTGCGGATTCCGGCTGGGAGATTCGACTGCTTGGGTGCAGAAGGAGCAGCAGGCGAAGGAACAGCAGGCGAAGGGCCACTGGCATGAATGGAAGAGGCCAGCGCTCCCTTGCCCAATAGCATGGGCCGATCCGAAGTTTGTGCCGGAGGCGCGACCGGCGCGAACGACGCCGAGGACGCGGACGACGGAGTGGGAGTCGCGGAAGAGGTTGAAGAACCGGGCGACGGTTTGGGGGGAGTCGCGGCCTGGGGCGCGACTGAGGAGGGGGCGGCGGAGGCCATGAGGTCCATTTCCATGGCCTCTGGAGCCGGGGGCGCCCGCCCGGCAGCGACGGCGGATGCCATGCGAGCAAGGCTGGCGCGTGTCACACGCGTCTGAGCACGTTTAGGGGGCCGTTGTCACGGCGGTTTTGAGCCGCTGACCCTTTGCTACCCCCCGAGCCGCTGATTTGCTAGGGCCATCAATGGAAAACTGAGGGAACACGAAACAGCTCTTGGGGTCAAGCGCGTCGTGGAAAAAGGTCCCCTAGGGATGCTCCTTCACCAACTGGATGCCTAAAAAGTTCCACGCGTATATCACGTGTAGGCTTTGCGACTTTGACATACCTAATGGCCGGCCGCTATGTGACCGAACTCGTGCCGCGAATTCTTCCAAAGCTCTGCTGAGTCATGACCTTATCTTATCCCCGATATTTCCTGCCGCAACGCCACGCATACTAACTATCCAGCTCCTTTTAACTTGGGACGCTCCCAACGCAAAAATGTCGGCTGATATTGATGCGCCAAAGCGCGAGACCACTCCGGCTGTCTCGCTCGCTTCCATCCCTCAGAAACGGCCTCTCGACGAAGGCCACATTCCCGCCATCTCCTCACCCCTCAATGCTGAAATCAAACGCTTGGAGGCGCACACACCTGACGATGCGTCACAACCGACCCGTGCCAAACCTTCCCGCATCAAAAAAGATACTCTGAAGAAGCGTGAGGTCAAGGGCGGTGAGAGTGGCCCTAAAACACCAGATCCAAGGGCTCCCCGCGAGCAGAGGCAACGCGATTCTGGTCCCTTGCGATACAAACTAGCGCCGCCGAAGCCATCCGATTTTGAGTTACCTCGAGGTCCGACCCTGACATGGCATCACGAAGTCATAACGCCTCACGGCCAGAAAATTTCCTTTTACGAGATATCCGAGCAGTACGCCCCGGGACTTATGACACTTTCCCTCTACCCTGCGTTTTGTCTCGCTTCGGATCTTGCTGGCTAACCCGGCGAAGCGTCTCCAACAAGAAAAACTTTCGCTATACACACTGCATCGCCGACCCTTCATTCTCCATGATATATTACCGCCAAACCGAACCCGAGCCATTCGGACCGCGGTTGAGTTTCGAGGATGCAGCAACACACGTCTTCTTCGATACGTCTGCTCGAAAGATCACGACAGACAAGGGCTTTCGCATGGTGCGAGCGAATGTCGCCGTCCGTGAGGGCCGCTGGTACTGGGAATGCAAGATCGCCCAAGGCATGAGACCAGCACAGGAAAACCCCACCAAATTGGAAGGGGGTAGACACGTGCGCATGGGCTGGGCAAGGCGAGAGGCCTCTCTGGACGCTCCCGTCGGTTTCGACGCGTATAGCTACGGTATTCGAGACGTGTCTGGCGAAAAAGTGCATATGTCGCGACCCAAGAACTTCTTTCCTCCCGGTGAGAGCGTATGTGAGGGTGATGTCATTGGCCTGGAGATCCAACTACCCTCTGAGCATCTGCACCGCAAGATCATGGCGGGAGACTATAACCCGGCCATCGACGCGACCGATGATGAGCCACCGCCTGCAACCGAGGCATTCAACATTGTGCGCGACCGTGTGCCAATCCGTTTCAAAGCTCACACCTACTTTGAGAAGATCGAATACCACACGGCAAAGGAGCTGGAGGAGTTGATGAATCCATCCACGATTGGCACCGGCTCTTCGACTCTACAAGCACCTCATCCGAGCCATCCTTTACCTGCACTCCGCACGCTGCCTAACTCTAGCATCCGGATCTACAAGAACGGTGTCCTGATGGGAATGGCCTTTGAGAATCTCCTTTGTTTTCTCCCACCTGCATCAAGGCCTATGACCCAGGTCGGCGCGCGTGAAAGTCTCGACGACGGCATGCTCGGCTACTACCCCGCCGTGAGCGTCTTCCGCGGCGGTACCGTCGAGGTGAACTTCGGGCCCGACTTTTGGTATCCTCCATCCGACTACGGCCCGATCAACAGCGTTGTCGACATTTCGCGCACTGAGGAACCTGCGCGGACGATTTTGAAAGCTATTTCGGATCGCTATAGGCAGCAGATAGCCGAGGACATCGTTTACGATATCATCGACGAGGTCGACTTCTGGATGATGGATGGTGGAGCCGCCACGGACCATCACGATGCCCCAGGGCATAGCGATGCCGCGGTCATGAGCCCAGGACAAGAGGAGATCAAGGAGCTGGTACAAGATGACTGAGTCGTGCGGCTTCAGAGTACTTTTTCGAGATACCCATATGTTGCGACAATTCAGAAGCATTTATTCTGTGGACAGGCGCGACACATCCATTCTGTTGTTCTCATCAATATAGCATGTAGTATGAAGTAGTCCTCCAGAGGAATCTCATGTGAATGGTACGATGCGCGGAACATATGTATACAAACCCGGGGTGGCCCAAAAACCCATCCGTCCTCATAGCACGCGCTGATAACAAGAGAAAGAAGAGACATACAAATCAAGAAGTACATTTATGAACGGCGCGGCATAGGCGGCGTCTCAAGGCCGCCTGAAGCGGGCAGATCGGCTTGTTGTGACTGGGCGTCATCTGGAGGGGGGACAGTTTTCGACCTCGATTCGGGCGCGGGGAGGGCCGGGTCATCGGGCAGCTCCTCGATGTGATGGCCATAATGGCAGACGCGGACTTTTCGTGCAGTAGCCGCTCTTCTCGTCCGCGCTTATAGCAGTACCACAGTACGAAGAGGAGAACTAAGATTGTCATGATGGGGGCAAGGTCAGTCTCCGTTGACGAGGCACAGCGCAGGCCCAACTAGTGCACAACTTACGAGACAGGGCAACGCTCCAGATAACGTTCATACCGATAAAGGCCGGTCATCTGGTCTTGAGAACTTCGACGATGGCGCGCAGCATGCCAACAATTGCGCCAGGCTTGGTCACCAGCTCGGCCAGATTGTGCGGCATCAAGATGTTCTTGGCCACGCCTTTGATGCCACCCTGGGCTTCCGTCTTGATGCCCTGGCTACCGGCAGCGGCGGCCAGGATCTCGGGTCCTAGGCTTCCTGTGATTTTCTCTGGCAGCTGCATGACGAGCTTTTTGAGCGAGGACGGCAGCTTGTCGAAGCCACGAGCAAGGGTGCCATCACGATCCTCGATGAGCTTTGCCAGGTTCATCGTAAGCGGTTGGCACGCCGTTGACAAGATCTTTGAAAACTTGGGTGAACCTTTGGAGCAGCTGCGAGGAATCCGTGGACACCACTTTGTTATTCCGGGCGCTGAGGTTCAGCCGGTCCAGCACGCGGCTCAGGTCCTTGGTCTCACGCTCGCCCTCGGCCTGTGGCACATCGCTGTGCGGCTTCAGGCCTTTCTCGTTCTTCCTAGCTCTGGTGAAGAGCATGGCGAGGCGACCGGTCTTCTTGTCGGCCGGCTTGGACGCGACGTCCTCGCCAAGCCCGTCGACGTCATGTTTCTGGGGCTCACCTGGGGACGCCATATCGCTGTCGGACGGCCCATTCGCTGTCGTCGGTATAGCTCCAGGGCGGTAGCGGGGGCGTCGGCCCACTGATGTCGTCAAGTAGCTCCTCGAGGAATGACTCGTCTTCCGGGCGGAGCACCGCCAGCGTAGGCGTCGCTGAGTTGTGAGCAGCACCCGGGGATACATCGTTACGCTCAGCAAGCACTTCAGACGGTTGGGCGGTGTCTTCGGCCTTGCGCTTGGCCTCTTCCTCGACTTCTTTTTGCGTCCGGTGCTTCTTGATCTTTTTGTACGTGAAATACTCGAGCATGTTGCTACAGGGAGCGGGGAGTGGTGGGTGTATGGGGAGGAGGAGGCTGAAGACTTGGAAGGTGACACGCTTTAGGAGAGGAAAGTCCGGGTAATCGCGATGATCGAGCGGGCTTCGAATGTGAGCGGGCCTCCTTTGCTTTAATACTATTTTAAATGGTAGCCGAGGGGGTTCTCTTGTGTTCTTTTCGGGGCCGAAGTCGCCTTTGAAACTTGAAAGGCGCGCATCCGTTCCCTGCTTTGTAGTCAGGCGGCGTTAGGCTGGCGCTTGCACCGCCATTAGGGTGACGTCACGAGCCACATCCGTGCTCTCCGGCTCATTGAATCAGCCCCGACGATTTACAGCACCCGGCGGCGGCAGAAAACTGGTGCAAACGGTATCCAACCTCTCACGGGATCTGCTTACCATCCAAATCTAGGGGCCGGCAGGGCTAACTACTGTTTGCAGGGTCTACAACGCCCCCGCAGGCTCGACAGGAGCAGGCGAGGGCTTGAATGCCCTCCTCACACAGCAGCCTTGCCGCAACACCTTGGTGGTAGGAGATCTCAATCTTCACGACGAAGACTGGAATCCGACCACGCGCGGTACAACGCCAGCCAGCAGACAATTTTCCTTGTGGTTCGAGGACTGGGGACTTCGTACGCTGAACCACGAAACCCCAATCCACAATCGAGAGGGAGTCCTCGATCTGGCAGTCAAACGACCCTGAGGCTAGGGCTGAGGTAGCCACCCACCTCAACACTACCTCAGACCACGAGTCTTTGTTTGTCTTCCTGCCTGGAAACAGGGCATCTCGCCCTGAATCCGGCCGGCTGCAAGATTCCAAGCGCGACTCGGCAAGGCTGCATACCCTTCTCCTGCCACACAGCGCCACAGTAGCTCTAGAGGACCCGGAGGCGGAGGCAGCAGACTTGGTGGAAGCCATCTCGCTGACCATGGAGGGCGCGATCCCCCGCAGCAGACCGCAGGCCCAGGGCTCCCGATGGTGAAACGAGGAGTGCTCGTCAGCCCACCGGACCTTCAAGAGAGCCCTGCGGACAGGGCCGGCGGATGCAGAACGTATCATTTCCCGCAAGGCTGTGAAGCGCGCTAAGCGCAGCTTCTACTGTGAGAGAATTCGTCAAGCCACCACTCTCACAGATTTCTATGGCATGGTACGTTGGCACAAGCACACGCTGCGGCTTCAAACCCCACCCCTGCAGAGCCCTGATGGGCCGATGATCTGTCCGGTCCAGAAGGCTGAATTGCTTCGCTCCACCCTCTTGGAGCGCCAGCTCGAGGCCGAGGACGTGGACCCGGATGCATTTCCCCTTCCCATCCCACCAAGACAGATCTCCTGGCACTCAGTCAGCTCGGAAGAAGCTGTTACGGGTCCACTCATCCATACGGACCAACACCCTAGTAGGCCTCCCGGACGTATATATATCTAGATCACCACCGTCTCTTATGAGCTCTGTTCCTTCCTTTCCTTCTTCATAGAATTTTTTAGATTAATAAATCTTTCGAGCACTTGTTCGACCTCCCGGTCACAGCTGTTCCTTGACAGAAGCTCGCAGGGCCGTCCGCCAGACGAAGTCAACCACCCTCGACATTGATGAAATGCCAGTAGAAATTCTCAAGGAGATTTGGCTATACATGGGAGAACGCACCACCGCGTTATTCAAAGCATGTATCGATGGCCAAGTCCACCCGCTGGTTTTCAAAAAAGCCGAAGTGTTGATCCTCCCAAAGGCAGGCAACCGGGGTCGCGCCCTGCCCAAGTCCTAACGCCCAATTTCTCTGCTCTCCTGCCTAGGTAAGGGGCTTGAGCGCCTGCTCGCTCGCCGCATTGCGCATCCGGCACTGAAGATGGGTGTGCTTGCCAGAGACCAGTGCGGCGCAACGAGCAAGCGTTCAGCCACCGATCTTACCACAGCGCTGGCGTGTGATGTGGAAGAAGCCTGGGCAGAGAAAAAGGTAGCCGGCATAGTGACAGTGGATGCGAAAGGCGCCCTCGACAGCGTACTTCACGCCAGACTCGTCCGCCGGCTGCTAGAGCAAGGGTGGCCTGCCAAGCTCCTAGGCTGGGTCCGGTCTTTCTGCTCCAGCCGAGAAGCACGGATCCGCCTGGACGGCCAAGTCTCCAGCCCGTTCCCTCTGCGGTGCGGCCTGCCCACAGGGATTACCACTGTCTCCAAACATCTTGCGACTCTAAGTATGTCACAAAATCCCGGGACCATGCGGTCTGCGCCATCTAGAATAGCATGACACAGATGCAGGCGTGTCGCAGTCATGGAATCACAAGAGGGACACTTAAAAGTTCAAAGCCGTATTTAGCGGGAGCCAACCAATAAGGAGGCCAAGGATAGAGCCCGGCGATTAAGCAAGCATCAGGAAAAGCACCTCTGACAAGGATCTCATTTCGCCATGGGGCTGCCGCTAACGTGTCAATAGCGAATTAGGGCGGCATTGACCTCCAGCGTCTAGGGAGGAACTAGATATCCGCATCATGGCCCGGAATATTTATATTAAGATCAAAGATCATCATGAGCAGCTCAATGGACTTGAGATGCATTAACGGCGCGTCCGTGGCTGTGGTCAAAGCCGTCAGAACCCCTCCCGCCCCCAAATGCTGGTACAGCATTAACGAAACGAGCATCCCTGAGAGCCTAAGAAGTAATGGCCTTGCGTAAGGTGGCGCCAAAAATTGGGAGATTTTTCTCCACGGCGAGGCAAAGAGACTCCAATCGACGGAGCTTTCAGACTTCTGTGCGGAAAATTGAGGCGGTTGGGATCATCGAAAAGTACCAGCTTGCGGCAAGCCAGCTGCGCATACGGCAGTTGCCAGAGCAGAATTCGAAGACTCGTAAAGCTTATGACAGGCTCCGGTCACTATAAAATAGAAAAAGAACGTCTATCGTGCACCGTGATTGCTTGTGATGGTATCAAAAATATGTGTACTAGAAATAGCTCTTTTGGTGTCTTAAAGGGTGCTGGAAGCCAGTTTGATGAATTTGATTCTGGATGAGGATTTGCCAG
Organism: Nilaparvata lugens yeast-like symbiont; assembly: GCA_000758425.1. Lineage (NCBI taxonomy): Eukaryota > Fungi > Ascomycota > Nilaparvata lugens yeast-like symbiont. The sequence continues at coordinate 60,110 of KN173810.1, read as the reverse complement.
TTTCTGCACACGAGTTGTCTGTAATACTCTCTGGCCACTCCGCAATCCTTGCACATACATCAGACTTAATAGACCTGTTGTAATTCGCATCAAGAGATCTTATCTGATTTTCTGATAACATGACACATTAGTATTACCCCCCGGTTCATTCGTCTGGTCGCCGCCTATACGCCTTCTCGGCAACCGTCAGTCGGAGATAGCACGTGAAGTTCCGATCGGACTGAAGGAGGTCGTAGAGCTGACAGAGCCAAAAGCCCCCTTCCGAATCAATCAACCCGTCGGATGTGGCGGCTCAAACACCAAGCCCAAGTGTTTATCCACAAGTGTAAACTCAGAGATCATCGCAGTCGTGGTAGGGAACATCGGACGAACAACAGTTGGCCGAGCGCAAGACAGCAAGCTGATTTCACCACCCTACTCTTTCTCGCCATGGCAGCAGCTAAGGTCACTGCAGCCACCAGCTTTACAGGAGCAACCTCATTCTCCGCACCAGTGGCAGCACCGAAACTTTCCATTCTTCATGGGCCTGTTGACCCGCCGTTCGTCGATCTCACGCTCGGAGAGTTGTTAGAAATACAGGCCTCCCAGCATTGCGGCGAAGAGTGCCTGATCATTCCTTGGACAGGCGCCCGCTGGTCCTATCATGATCTTCACCAACAGAGCTCGCTGCTGAGCCAGGTGCTGCTGCTGGACCTGAGAGCCGGTGCTGGCGACCGTGTGGGTATCATGGCAGGAAACTGTGAGCAGTACGCGGCTGTCTTCTTCGCCGTCGCCAAGATCGGCGCCATCCTCGTCATTCTCAACAACTCCTACACGCCCGCCGAGGCTTTCCACGGGCTCAGCTTCTCCAGTTGTAAGGTCTTCTTCAACACTCGCGTCATAGGTACTCTTGACAATGCGCCCCTCCTGTTGGCTCTAGGGGCCGCAGAGAGGCCAAGCATTCAGGTCGTCATCCTCCGCGGCGAGTCAATGGCCGGCTACCCGGCCTATGACGAGCTCCTTCGTTCCCACACTGGCCGCAGACGGGACCGTGATCAGCTCTTCAGGATCATGAGAAACGTGCTGGCGCATCAGGTTGTCAACCTTCAGTTCACCAATGGAACGACAGGCTTGCCAAAGGCCGCCATGCTCACGCACCAGTGAGCCGACTTCCTCATATCCTGTCGAGCCTCTTTTCAGGCTCCGTCGGGGAGAGGAAATCGCAAGTAGGTACTGACAAGTTTTCTTAACAGTAACCTCATCAACAATGCCAGGTTTGTTGGCGACAGGCTACGCCTCACTCCCAAAGACGTGCTGTGCTGCCCGCCGCCGCTCTTCCATTGCTTCGGGCTCGTCCTCGGCTTGCTGGCGGTCATTACGCATGGCGCCAAAATTGTGTAACCGGCTGAGGTGTTCGATACTGCGGTAACACTGCGCGCCATCTCGGATGAGGAGTGCACGGCCGTCTATGGGGTTCCTGCCATGTTCGACTCATTGCTTCAAGCGGAACTACCGCCGGCATGGTGCCGCGAGCGGCTGCGGACAGGCATCATTGCGGGAGCGCCAGTGCCGCGTTATCTGATGGCACAGCTGGTCGAACGGCTTGGCATGTCCGAATTCACGAGCAGCTATGGGCTAACGGAAGCATCGCCGACGTGCTTCAACGCCTTCACCGATGACACTATGGAGAAGCGCCTAACAACGGTCGGCACATTGATACCACACGCCCATGCCAAGATCATCGGCAGTGATGGACAGATCATGGCCGTCGGTACGCGAGGCGAACTATGCATAGCTGGATACCAGCTTCAGGTCGGTTACTGGAACAACGCGGAGAAAACCTGCGAAACCATGGTGCGCGATGCGGCCGGCATGTTGTGGCTTCACACGGGGGACGAGGCCGCCTTTGACGAAAGGGGCTACTGCATATAACGGGCCGCTTCAAGGACATCATCCGCGGTAAGAGACGACAAATACCGGTATTATTCGCTCCGCACGCTGACGAACAGATCTAAATTCGCACGAGGCAGGCGGAGAAAATAGTTACCCGCTGGAGATTGAAGAGCGGCTCATGGCCCATCCGTCCATTTGCCGTGCCATAGCCGTGGGACTTGAGGATACACACTATGACGAGGTGGTCGGCGTCTTTGTCCAGGACACCGGGGGTGACAGCGGCCAGCCGAGCGATAGCGAGGTGTGCGAATGAGTGCAGTCGCAGCTGGTAAAACAAAAGGCGCCGGCACATGTCTTCTGGCTGGGAGAAGGCGGTGTGCTGACCAAAGTGCCCTTGACGGGAAGCGACAAGGTGCGCAAGTTTGACATGGCCAGGCTCGGCAACGAGATGCTGGCAAAGCAGAGGAAGCAGGCCAAGCTGTGAAAGCAGTCAGGCACTACTTGGTGATCCAGCAAAAAGACGGGGTTTCCGGACGGCACCGGGGGGGCCCAGTTCCATACATGTATTCGACGGGTCCACGAGGGCCGGATCCGTGCAGTCATGTGGACTCATAATTACGTAGTTTGTGCTTCTGTCGTTTGGCGAAGAGCTCAGGTCCCGCCCAGGTCCATGCCGTCCCAGCCGTCAAACATATCCATATGTGTATCGATGCCGCCAAACAAATCCGCATCGCTTGCCGTGTCAAGGCCGCCGCCGCCACCGCCGAGTCCGAGGTCCGACGGCACCCCTCTCAATCCCATGTCCAGCGTGACTGCATCCACAGCCATGTCGTTGCCCTGCACTCCGGTTGCCATTGCCATGGCATCGTCCAGCCCTGCTGCGGCTCCGCTGAGGCCCAAGGACCTCATATCTTGTCCCTGTAGCATAGCCTGTGGTTGCGGTAGCACCATCAGCGCTTCCACTCTCCGGTGAAGCCGTATCACTGTCTCGGCCAGTGTTGCGTCCCTGGTTCGTAGATGATGGTGGTTTTCAGCTTCCAATTTGAGCATATCGCGGAGTGTTAGCCGCCGCCGTTGTGTCGTGGAAATGCTGCTTGTTGCGTCCAGCAAGCCCGCCGCTGCGAGAGGTTCGTTGGTCACGTCCGGCGCGCATATGAGGGCAGCCACAACATCGTAAACAATGCTAGCGTTTCCAGAATCCGACTGATTACGCGTCTCGTCTACCATCACGCCGAGTACACGACTCTTTCCGGCCATTCGGCAAGCAACAATCAACTGGCGATGTGTGTATGATGGTGGCATAACGTTGATTCCTGGGTGCATGCTCCACTGCACGAGGCCTTGCACTGTGTACCTGATGGCGCCGACAAGGCCGCTGCTCGAGCTGCTCGACCATGACGCAAATTCGTTATGCTCTGATCCTCCAGTGCGCCGTGATAAGGTTAGGCTGTCTTTGAGGATACTGAGGAGCGGCTCAATGTCCTGGTTTTTCGGGTCTTGTTTCTGATATGATCGCAAGGCGTATTCAAGGGGTTTGGCAACCAAATTTTTGACCGAGGATAGCATTGAACTGGCCTCGCCTGAAATAGAGCTTGGAAGCAGGATAAGCTGGATGATCTTGAGAATGGACTTCTGCTCTTTATTTTCGACACAAAGTTGATCTGCGAGGTAGCGCAGTGCAGGAACTAATGACGGAAGTAGAAATGTATCGACAACATCTGCACGAGTTGCGGTGAGCCTCTTCTACAGCTGCGTTTCCATTCTCGAGTTTTTCTTACATTCTATACCCGTTTTAAGTCTTTCGTCATTCAGGTATCCCTGTGAGTACCCACTCACGATATTTTGGAAGATAGATGCGCTGAGCAAATAAAAATCCTGCGGGTGGCACGAAGACATCAGGTCGTCCCCCAGGCCAGCTGGTTCGCTGTCGAAGAGGCCGCGAATCCACCTTCCGACATGATCATGCTCCTGCTTTGTTAGCTCGTCTAGCGGGCGGCCGATGTGGGCTCGGCGTATTATTTTGGCGACACATGAGTCTGGCGGCAAGATGCCGAGGTCATCCGCCTTCAAGTTGTACCGATAAACATAGGCAAGAAGCAAGAGTAGAATTGCGCCAAACTCATCGTAAATTGGCTGGTATTCTCCTTGGTCTTCTTCATACCTCCAGTTGTCCAACAGTTGGCACAGAGGCTGAAGTACGGCAGGGAGCTTCTCGAAAAGTAGCACGATATCCAGGGACTGAGGCCTATGGGCCAGCTGGCTGCAAAGTCTCTTCAACGCCATGGTTTCTTTGCTGGCACATAGCTGGCGCATTAGCTGCAAACCCATGTTAGCTAAACTTCACGAAACCAAGGGTGGTTGGCCCATGCTGTGGACGAAGCCCTACCTCGACAAGGGCTTGGCAGACAGCGCCAACATTACCGTCCATCTTGTCGAGATCCCGAACTAAGCCTTGAATTTGCCCCAGATCCGACAAACTTTGTACAAGTTTTTCCTTGGAATACTTTTGAAGTGACGGTTCATATGACATCGATGTTTCTCCCAGAATCCGCTCCAATTGATCTCGCCGTACCAGACCGTGAATGGCGCAGGCTGTGCAGAACTCTTCCCTGACACTTTCCGTATAGGGACTGTTGCTCCGTGACTCGTCAAATAAGAGTGAGGCAGTGGGGAAAACGCTGGTATCGACCTGGTTAAGCGCCTCGGTGATGCAAAACTCGGATGATGTTGTGGAGAGGTGTGGAGGAAAAAGCCGGCGCAGTAGAAGAGGCACCTTGTTGATCAAGAATGACCGCAGAAGATGAGCATCTTTAGGGCCTTCGTTACGGAATACAGAATTTGCAAGGATGTCAAACGACGCAAGAATGAGGCTAATGGCACTCGATTGCGTCTCGCCCTATCTCGAATCAGACAAAGCCGTGGCCCTGGCAAGGCGAAGATTGGCAAACCTGATGTCGATTTTGAAGAAATGACAATATTGCAGCGTCATCTATGAGGGGCCGTCCAACGAGCTGTAGAATACGATTAGCGGAACAGGCCGCGGTATGGTCCATAGGGCAACGTATTTACACACGGCAGCATTGAGGTATATATAAAGTCCAGCACGCGTATTAGAGATCGGTAGGTCGGGGATAACAAAGCTCTCTAGCTCGACAGCAGGCCCGAGAAACTCATCAATGCCGGAATCAGTGACAATTTGCTTATTCTTGTGCCCTATGTCTAGGCGAGCTAGCGTCTCGTTGCGGAATATCTCAAGCCTTTCGACAAAACCGGTACCAGGTTGGAGGGTGTGAATGAAGTCCGCCAAGCTCTCGGATAGTTGCTTTCGGATACCTGGTTGGTCAGTGTGAGAAGCTAGGAATAAAGAGCGTTTGTGGGACAGGAAGTAAAACCTTTTGCGAGATACCCGCTTATGGCCTCAAAGAAGTGTGGAGTCTCGACCAAGCGAATCAGCAGTGCAATAAATGCTGCTCGAATGACGTCGGCATCCTCCCGAGCCTGCGAGTTGTCCACTTGTCCCAAGACATCAGCGGCAAAAGCAGTACAGACCGCGCTAAAAAGGTCCATCCATCTGCACACGATCCTGATGAGGGTCAAGGCATCACGTGTATCGCGAAAAGCAGAACCATCGAAGACCGTCACAATGACTTGATGCAGAATGATTTCTTCAGACCAGGAGGAGGTTTTCCAAAACGATCGCGGTCTCTCTTCTTCATCGACACCACCTCGGCTCTTATTGCTACTGCGCAACTGGTTGAGCTGGGCGTGGAGCCACGAGTACTTGTAAAGGGCTTGCAAGATAGACGGCGCATCGACGTAGCCAAGCTGAATCAAGACGTTGGTATAAGATGGAATGCATGGGTCCAGACTGATATTGTTGCAGTGTCGCGGCTTCAGAATCAGGTCGGCAACAACGACTGGAGGGGCAGGGTGCTTGTCGCGTATGAGGGGGAGAAACTGGCGAAAGCTGTCGACGTCGAGTCGCTCGTTCAAGCAATTAGCGAAGAACTGTTTCCAATAGATGACTGATTCGTGTAATGCGCCTCGGGCTCGGTCTTGAAAAGTCATGGCGGATAGGGAAGAACTTGACTAGGGTACTCTGGAAGACGGATAGCCGTTCCAGGGCAAGGCCGTTGACGCTCGGCGGACGCAAGTTGAGCGTTTCAAGAAACGAGTCGTCACTTATGACATCTTTCATAGAAGTAAGAGATGCCGGTGGAGAGAAAGAAGTAGGCGCATTGGACTGAGAGGGACTGGGTGAAAGAATCTGTAGTAGTGACTACTATTGTGAAGTGAAGCGCTGGAAGATACAATAGTTGCGGTCCCTCCCCCAGTAAGAGCACTGTATCTAACTAACCAGCAGAGAGCAGAACTAACTGGCTAACCGTGCCACGCCCCACTTTAAGTGATTTGGAACTCGAGAACTATTGCACCACCGTTAGGGGTGGTGCTGGACACCTATCGAGCGGAAAATGAGTGTGATGATGCTAACGCGCTATTGTGTGTCTCAGAGGGTTGACCATCCCTCTGAGGCACACAATAGAGTGCTGGCTGACTAGTAATTTAGCCAATCAGATGGCTTGAACCGGCGTTGGATGAGCCCAGGCAGAAGCCCTCAACAACACCGCACCTAGCCAGGTACACCACAATAGCCATATGTTCAACCAATCCGACTTCAATCCCCCTAGTTACACTTTTGTGTGGCTGTCACGGCACTCAGAACCACCCAGCCAGTTTGTGTGACACGACCTGGCGCAGGCGAGATTATGCGCAAATTAACCTAGGTTTTACTGCCCGAACAGTTGGCTTCACCTTTTCAAGGGCCAGCTATTAAAGCGCTGAGGCGGCCATGCACACTGGTTTTTAACTTTGCTGTTTTGCTCGGTTTTAAATCTAGACAATTATAAGCAGACGTATTTGCATTTCAAACCTTGCCAAAAAAACAGGATATGAAAAAACATTTCCATCCCTAGTCTTGCGCTCGAAATTGTTACCCTCAGGTCGACGGCTTTTGCCTCACCGCACATCAACTACAAGACTTTCTCCGACCCAAATACCATCGCAAATTCAGCCCGGCCTGGCTATTGGCGGCAGCGAGGGCAGTAGCTATGACGATGACCTTGTCATGTCACCCGGTGGCGGCGTTAAAGTTGCCATCTGACGAGGCGGTTGCGATGATCACATTGCCCGGTATGATGAAGCTTGAAGCAACGGATTGCATGGGTCAGTATCGCCCTGCTCGTCCGGAACACGCCATACTGCTGAATTCATTGTCGTCATCGCCTTCTTCTGGTGATGGCAGCCGTTGTGCAGCTATACCACACAGCCCGACCAGACCTCGACGAGCAGCTTAATTGCAGTAAAATGTCTATCAATTACCGCCTAGCAAGCATAAAAATAACGTGAAACGATTCAAACTCGACTTTTTGTTCTCTGCCCCATTTTTTCAGCCACAAGAGTTAACGTAGATCCGATCTCTTTCGCCTCATGGATGACTTGTATGCCACAAAATTGCTTCTTGGGATCAGGAATCATCAGCTTCTTCTTGCGCGGAGTGTGGGCCTCCAACTTGGCTTCTAACAAATTCTGTGGAGGAGACTAGCTGTCTCTAGAAGTTCCATGGTCATGTCAACCCCTGTCGGCTATGTCTACGGTATTTCGGAACATAGCCTTCCACTCCTATCTGTTGAGAGAGGTAGGATCAAGACATCAATCATTCTTTCACAATTAACGAGCTAAGATGACACAATTTTTTACTTCAAAAGACCAGTGCATTGAAAATTGCCAAGTACATGGAGAGCGACATTATGGCTGCAGTTAAACGGGTTACAACCGTCACAACTTAGGTGATGCAGGATTACTTCAACCTGCACGATTTGCCCGAGGACAAGCCCAGCCTGCCTCGACACAGATACAATATGGAAAAACAGGTCCTATAGAGGGCAAAAGGATCAACGGCCTAGTTCCTGGGTTTTCCAAGATGAGGAAAATTTACACCAAAACTTCGGACTCGCGCACTTGGATCAGCATCATCGAACGCGTCTAATTTCTAGGTACACGGCTTCACCCGCTCGTGATCTTCAGCGGAAAATCAGTTCAGCAAGGCTGGTTCCCTTCTGAACTCCAAGATTTCGACAAATGGCACTTCACGGCGACTGAAAACAGGAGAACGACCCACGACATTGCCGTGAACTGGGTGAAGGAAGTTTTCGACCCCCAGACGAGGTCTACGGGTAAAGACGAGAGGTTATGGAGCCTTTTGATCCTCGACGGGCACGGCAGCCATACCACCACCGACTTCATGTGGAAGTGTTTCAGTCGGAGGATTTCCCTGGATTTTCTGCCTTACACCCCAGCCACATTACCCGGCGTCTCGACCTGCCTGTGTTCGGGCCTGGCAGCCTATCGACGAAGAGTCAACGACTTCACGACCTTCGCCGACGCCACACCTCTGAACAAGCGAAAACTTTTCGTCTGCTACGCTCTTTCTCGGGTTGACGGCTTGTCTGAGGCCAATATCCGGGCTGGCTTTCGCGCCGCCGGCCTGAATCCTCTCAAATGCGCCAAGGCCCTACTCGGTCGACAACTGCCTGCCAATACGGCAGAAACAGGAAATTCGACCAGTGACCCGCATATCCGGAAGCCGTTTAGTCGACCATGTCTAATTTGAGGGCACACCAAAAGCCTTCGGAAAATCTCGGCTAGTGATGCGAGTCTTTAACGACGCTGGGAAAAAGTCTGTTCTAACACAGCCCTCCATATTGAAGCAATACAGCCGGCGAATTCTTTTTCCGCGACACTGCCACCTGATAAGACGTGACAATGTCCAACTTGAACACCTCACAAGCCTATTTCCAATCAACGACCGCCCTCACATGGAGAATCTTCATCCGTGGTTCCATCGAAATGAATCTTCCCCCAAACATCATTCTGGTGGTATCATGCCCTTTGAGTTCCAGCAGGTGGAATCCATTGATTCCAGACCGAGGAGTTTTCTCTATCCTTACGCCTCGGAACAATGCTTTTTGTTAAGCGCTGAGGCGGTTGTTGGCCTCCGGAAGGGCGACTCTTTGATAGTGGGCACTAAAAGCTTTCTCCGCCAGGAAGACCAGACGTTGGTCCAGGCCAAGCTCATGGCCAGACCACGAGAGGAGCTCATAGAAACGAAACCCACTCTTTGGAGTTCAACGGCTGCGTCATCACAAGGACAGCTGACGGCCGCGAGCTAGCCAAGCGAAGCAGATGCCCATAATCTAGCTCCTCGCGTAAGGGTTTACTAAAGAAAACTATGCCTAACAACGGGCACGAAGTGCATACGTTGCGACAATTTCCCAGCCCCAGGCGGCGTTTATGCTATCTCTCCGCGCAAGCCATGGAGCCTACATGGGAGATCACTCAGTTTCTCAACCGCTGTCGTAGCTGGCAATTTCAAGGGCAGAGTCTAAGATATGTGCAACTCGGCGACAGTTCCTTCCACTTTGTCGGTTTTACAGACTCATTGTTTGCCACCAGAGACGCCTCGTCACAGACTGGTTTCGTGCTGGTGATGGACGATGGATCGCATAACGCCAACGTCATTCATTGGCAATCGGCCAAATGCCGACGAGTTACCCGGAGCGTGTTGGCTTCGGAGTTGTATGCTTTCTCCCATGGCCTCGACATGGCCGAAACCGTGAAGTCCTCGGTCGACAAACCCCTACTCAAGAAGGTTTCACTCCCCATGTGGGTGGATTTGAAGTTGTACGACTACCACGTCAAGCCAAGTACGACGAGAGAAAAGAAGCTCATGATAGTAGATCATTTATACATTCGACGCAATAGCGTGCCCAAGAGCAAAAAATTGACCGAGCTGGAGGAGCTGGCGCTTGTTGGAAATGTGCTTGATTGGGAACCTCGTGTATTTCCGCCGCGGCCCTATGATGAAGAAATGGCCAACCAACTTCTATCGGCTCGGAGTGGAGGCAAGATTGGCAAACATTGGGCTTCAAACTTCACCAACCGTTGGGAGGAGCTTCGAACGGCGCTTTCGCGCAGATAAGATTACAAAAGGGTCCTCTGTGAAGACCCTGCCGTCATTCGGCCATGGTTTGAGCTTTTCCGCAACACGGTGGCTTACCATGGATCGTCGAGCAGGACATTTGGAACTTTGATCAGACCTTCTTCTCCATGGGCATCAATGGTACTCTCAAGATCGTGACGAGCTCTGAGTGCACTGGCCGGTGTGCTACGAGGCAGCAAGGTGATGGAATGGACCACGGTCATCCAAGCCATAAACTCACAGGGCCGAGCAATACCGCTGTACATCATCCTAGTAGGCGTGTACCACCAAGAGAGTTGTTTCCGTAACCAGTCCACATGTGACTGGCGGATCGCAACCACCAAAATTGGCTGGACCAACAATAAGGTGGCAGTGGATTGGATCAGGTATCTCAACTTGCACATAAGGCGCAGTGCCATGGGTGCGAAACGTCCCCTGATCCTGGACGGCTATTGGAGCCATAAGTCAGACGAATTTGATGCATACTGCAAAGAGAATGGCATTTTCACATTGTGTATGCCTTCACATACTTCACATCTCCTCCAGAAGTTTGATGTTGGCTGTCTTAGCCCTCTTAAATGCGCATACTGGAAGGAGCTGGATGTGATGGTGCGAAACCACATCACCTAAATCACCTAGGTCGAGTTCTTGGCAGCATTCAAGTCGGCATTTTCCACGGTTTTTAATGAGGGCAACATCCGCGACGTTTTCCGAGGCGCAGGGCTGGTCCCTTTCAGTCCCGGCGCTGTGCGGCCTCAGACGCCGACACCGCCGCCCGAGAACAACCTCACTTGGGAGCCGAAAACCCCGCAGTGCGCAGCCGAGTTTGCGAACCAAGCAGCGCTGTTAAAGATGCACATTGAAAATCACCAGAATAGCTCAGACAACTATCAAAGACGTGGTTGAACAGTAAAATAGGGGCGGTCAATTGATGTCGTTCACTCTCATGATCGAACGCAACAAGGAACTGCAGGCGGCGAATGGGGCAGCAACGTGCCGCCGCCGGCGCAAAAATCGAAGTATCCAAAAAGAATGCTCTCTGTATATCGAAGAGGCACAGGATATCCTGACTCGAATGGATTCTGACGAGCAATCGGCTCAAGAGGGTTAAGAGTGTGGTGCCAACCAAACCGAGGGCCGAGGGAAGCAACGGCGCTGTGGCACTTGTGGGGTCGCAGGACACAACGCCTGAACATGTAAGAAATTTCCAAGCTTCATAGAGTCGATGTAAAATGTGATATTGTATCCAAAACTTGGCTTGGTGTTAATATTGGTGCTTGAAGTCGATGGAGATGGTGTAGGTTTACCACTCGCTTATGAAACACGTTATAACCCCTTTTCCTCCCTTTCATAGTAACATCTCCATTCACCGGGCAGTTTTTCTTCCTCCCTCCCTTCTAATCTGTCTTTTTGGTTTTTGAAGGATAGATACTTGGTATCAACCGCGAAAGATCGACATCATGTAGTAAGGTGCTTTCAGATCCTTTTTGACAGCTCCGTCTTGCCTTTTTTCCTTGTTAGAACAAACGATGTTCTATTTCTTCATAGCAAGAACGACTCTTCGGTCGCTTCGTCGATAAGGCATGCGACTATTCTTCACTGCTGGGAAGGACTTGGGTCTCCATCACAATGCCATGGCCTTCAGATTGCCGAACTAGAAGCCAAGTTGGAGGCTTACATTCTTTACAAGAATCTAGTAATTCCTGATCCCCACAAGCATTTTTTTGATATACAAACCATTCATGCGGCCAAAGAGATTGGATCTACGTTGACTCTCGTGGCCATAAAAAGTGTCAGAATACAAGAAGCCGAGTTCGAATTGTTCCAAAAAGTTTATGTAATTGCTAGACAGGGATACATTCATGTACTGCAATAAAGCTGCTCGTAGAGGTCTGGTCGGGCTGCGCGGTGTAAGGAGGTGGCGCAGATTGGGAAGGGGTTGACCTAGATGTTGTCTGCCACTCCAGGCTCAATGGCCTCTAGCAAATCAAGCAGTTCCGCCCAAAGTTTTTTCTCGAGCTTCCTGCCTGCATCTCCATTCATCAAAGACGGCCAGACATGTAGTTCACAGTTGGACATCCACTGGCCATGTGTCTCCTCGCCGGCCAACGCCGTCGCCATGAGGGTGCGCGAGCCCATCTCGACATTGCGGCCGAACAGAAGGAAGGCGATCGGGTGCAAAAGGGTTCCGGGGAACGCAATACTACGGAACAGTTCCATCCGACAAAAGCCTGGGTTTAGCGCGTTGACGAGGACATGCCCCTTTCCGGAGGCGTCCAACGACTGTGCGAGCTTGCGCATTAGTATGAGCTGTATCAGCTTGGTTGTGTTATATCGCTCTGCATAGTTTTCATTGATTTTGAGCTCATTGAAGACATGCTCCGCGTTTCTCTCTGGGAAGTGGGTCTGTGCATGTCTCCAACAGTCAATCAGTGGACCTCATGCGTGTAAAACGATGCGTGGACACGCACTAAAAAGGCACCTTCAGAGGAGACAATGACGACGCGAGATGTCACGTTAAATCTTGTGCCTGTGTGACGAAGGATGGGAAGCAGTAAAGCAGTGAGAAGATAGGTCGAGATGATGTTGAACGTCATCATTGTCTCGTCCTTCCATGATGGCCCAGTCGAAAACGAGAGTGCTGGCGTTGTTGAGGAGCACGTCGAGCCTATCTAATCTGGCGGCTCGAGCCGCAAAATCTTTGACGCTGGCAAAAGAGCCGAGGTCCAGTTGCCACACTTCGACGACGCCATGGCGCTGCGTGGAGCTCTCAATTTCCTTCTTGGCATCCTCTCCTTTTGTCGATGGAGCGACAGGCTAGTATTACCTTGGCGGCATTGAGGCGGGTAAAATGGCGTGCCGCCTCGCGACCCAAGCCTATCGTACCGAGTGTCAGCGGCAAAGCGAATGCGAATGGCGAGTAGCGTCTGAAAGGCAAAGCGACTTGTGTTCAGTACCTGTATTGGCGCCTGTAACAATCACCGATCGGCCACTGCAATCCTCTGCAGGCCACGGAAGCGTTCTGAACTGGCCCAGGAAGGAGCTCCAGAAAGACATTCCGACCTATTAACAATAGTCACTGAAAAGCTCTTAACTTGTGCAGATGTTGGAATAAAGTGGTGCCAGTGAGAATCCCAGAGGTCAATATGGCCCGTAGCTTGCGTAGAGGCCTGTGAGAGTGAAAGTGAATAGTTAACTCAGCCTAAGCGTGGTACGAAGTAGGGGGCAGCCAACTAATCGTTCCGGTCCCACTTCACCCTTGATGGTGCGCGAGTTTAGACAACAAACAGTGGGGTGACACATAATTAAAGGTCTGTCGCTCTTTACATAACTACCTTCACGAAGTATTACGTACTTCGGTGTTGGCTCCAAAATCCGTGACAGCGTCTTCTTCTCACCTTAGCGCGCTACGCTCAGTCTGGCGCACATATCCCAGTCTTGCACCACGAGACGGGTATTGTACTGCCCACGCCGCAGCTCCTCAAGACCGCCCACCAGCAACGGCGGTCCCTTGATTCCAAGCATCCTCTCTAAGAGTCAAAAGCTGGTAACTATAGGCCTGGATCGTATGCACCTGAGTGAGGTGCGCATCCGCTTTTGCCAATGGTGCAAGGAGAACGAATGGGCAATCAGTCAGAGGTACCCGATTTGGTTTAGGGAATTTTCCGGTGAGCTTTGTGACAAATTGTGAGCATCAGAGGAGAAAACAGATTGTAATCAAGTGGCTGAAAAACTGGTCTGAGTTGTTGACTAATCGCCCGACGTGCTGGATAGAACTTATCTATAGAACTCTGAAAAACCATTTGACGTAGTTAATCTTGTTAATGTGACCATTCATGACAGAGACATAAAGTACTCTTGGGTGCAACACGATGGTCGTCTTGCTCTCATTGGCCTCAGACCCTTACCATGAGCTGACTCCTATTGCAGGTTCATGCCGAAGCTTCCAATTTCGCCGAAGGCATCAGTAAGGAGGAGGCCTATGAACAACTCCTTCTCCAGGCCAAAGGGCTCTTCACCGACCAGCGTAACTGGGTTTGTGGGCAGGTCCGGATTCGCATTACGTTTCTTGTCAGCTGAATGTGACAGGTTTGTAATCTCGCCAATACCGCTGCGTTGCTATGGTATGCACACAAGTCTATGCGGTCGTCGTCGAGCAGAGCGATCAACTGGGCAGGGTTCTACGTACTCGACCGATGCGCATCCGAACCGCAACTCATACTTGGACCTTTCCAGGGCAAGGTAGCCTGCCAGACAATCAAGTTTGGTCGTGGGTTATGCGGGAAAGCCGCTCAAACAGGGGATACGCAGATAGCGGAAGATGTCGATCAGTTTCCCGGCCACATCGCGTGCGATGGCAACAGCAAGAGCGAGATTGTCGTGCCCATACTGGCGGATCGGGACGGGAGCGGAACAAGGGCCGTCGTCGCGGTACTTAACTTGGATTCTGCAGTTCTACGGTCATTTGATCAATACGACAAAAAGAAGCTGGAGCAGCTCGCCGAACTTCTTTCCGGAAGCTGCGACTGGTAATGAGGGTTGGATAAGTGTTGTTTGGTTTACACACCGGACGACCAGGTTCCCTATTATGCCCCGGTCGTATGCAGTAATACGAAAGTAAGGATGCCGTGGGCACCTCGGCCGGGAGACGAAGAAGCGCCATGGCAACCAAAGAGTTGTTGCATCGTCGAGCCGAGCTGCTGGCGATGTCTGGAAAGCGAGTCCGGTAGATGCGATCGAGAAATTAGGTTACTCTTGTCGGAATATATGCGACATAGAATTCTCGACGGCCAGATGGATAAAGGAATAAGTAGATTGACCATTAAACGAGTGTGGCTGGGTGATGCTTCATGCGGAATACGTACCCCCCTGCCAACAAGGCCAGGCCAAGCGGCTAGTCGGCCAAGGATCAATCAAGTGAGTGATGGCAATAAGAGTGCAGGAAATCATAGACAAGCCAAACCATGCGACCCAGTGCAATCAAAGATGTACGATTTCTTCCACGTCATGATTCGTTTTGCAATATTCCCGGGAGATGGGGCATGAGATGGCTCCCCTGCCCTACTTGCACGTCATCGCATATTACCTCACGATCCACCGCTGCTGTGGACTTCGTCATCGTCGTCGTCGTCAGCACGGAGGGCTGTGGATGACTTGCTCCGCCTGCAAGCCTTGGCCGGCAGGGATATGCAAGGAGGGTTCTGGGTTCCGGGTGTCGACGGGCTGGTTGATTAGTCGACGTGCTCCTGGTCTCCCTTAGCGGCGGGCCGCAAGGCGGAGGAATCGCGGGTACACGTGACTTGTAGCTCTGATTACATATCGATCAGCTGGTTTTCGGCCATGATCTGTCCGTATCTGCATATGATAGAAGCGATTGACGCGCCGGCGCCTGTTTCCGAAGGCGGGCGGGCTTTGGTGGACGGACTTTCGGTGGGCGGCCCCGCACAAGCCTCAACAATCCCGGCCCTAGGCGAGCCGCTAGCGTGGTCCAGCCACCCTGTTTCTAGGTTGTTTTAGCCCCCCCCTGCCTTTAGCGGCCTCCTAGCCACCCAAGCGTGCTGTATAGGGCTGTCGCTGCCCGCCGGCGAGGTACCTGGCGATACCTGACCGACCGGTTGCTCGTGCACGCGCACGGATCTCCCGCTATGTCTCTCAACGACAGCTGCCGCCTGCAACAATTAAAGCGTCATCCTCTGTGCAGCCGCTTTTCATCCCCTGCATTCCGTCGCCTTTACGGTCCTGGAGGAGCTTCCGGCAGCGGACGAGTGCGACGGCCGCCTTCGTCGACTGCTGCCTGTCCTTTCTGCTCGCTTCTTCATTCGCTTGCTTCGCCGTGGCCCGTTCTCCGTTCTCCGTTCTACTCTCCTGGCGCTCTCATGCCCATTCCTGGACTGCCCATTGGCCTTGGCTCTTAATCACCAGCTCGCAGCGCCTCGGAGATAGCGACCATGACCACGGCATCCGCCAAGTCGTATGCTCTCAACGGCAGTCATACGGCTGGAATCTTTGCCGATATGTCCGTCGATGGCCCGCCCATTGGAACGCTGGTCATGATCTTCGACCGTGCCAAAAACCTGCCCAACAGGAAGACAATTGGGAAGCAGGACCCCTACTGCGCTGCTAGGCTCGGCAAGGAGGCCAAGAAGACGGCCACGGACGTCCGAGGCGGCCAGACGCCCAAGTGGTAAGCAAGACCCGTGTCTGTTGGTTCACCTTAGCCATGAACTGATGCATCCATGGCCAGGGATCAAGAGCTGCGCTTCACTGTCCACGATTCACCCGACTACTACCAACTTAAAGTCTCGGTCTTCACCGACGACAAGAAAACGGACCTGATAGGCGACTCTTGGATCGACCTCAAGACTATCATCATCCCAGGGGGAGGTCAGAGCGACATGTGGCAGACGCTTAGCTGCAGGGGCAAGTACGCCGGCGAGATACGTGTTGAGATCACCTTCTACGACAGCCGACCCAAGCCTGACAAGCCGGTCGCGAAGCGAAGGCAGCCTGTCGCGTCTGATCAGGAAATAGGTTCTGTAAAGCAGAGAACTCCGATGAAGAGGCGGCCCCTTCCTTTGGACCCTGTCACAGGCGAGGCTCCGCCTTCGTTCCCTCCGTCGGCTTCACATCCAGCCGATCGCACATCCCCGAAACATCTCCAGCAAACGCCTCCTCGCCCTCAGACATTTATCCCGGCACAATCGCCGCTTCAGGCAGCGAAATACTCCGTTCCGCCCCCGCATGTTGCCAGACAACGACCTGACCCATTTCCGCCGTCGTCTCCCACCTATTCCGCCGGTCGTGTCGAAGGTCCGCGACCGGTTCAGAGACCCAAAGAGACTCCAGAGCACGTTTCGCGTCCTCAGGAGGAATGGGCTTATGGTACCAAGTCGCCCATCTCACCAATCGATCAAATAACTCAGTGGAACCGACCCGAACCATCGCTGGACTATCGTCGTGCGATGTCAGGCGACGATGAGTTGAGGCCCGCTCAGCCTATGGAATCGGATCGCCCACCCCCTCCTCCCGCCCACCGCTCCATGCCAAGCAGCGACAACCAAGAACTTGTACACCGAGCCGTTCATGAAACCACGCCACAGAAGACGCCGTCGACTCCCATGAGGCACGAGGTTCTCAGAAACGAGGCACATCGGCACTCCGCTCCCGCCTATCCAGGCCGACCGACCTTTCGGCCTCTCGATCCATCCTTAACAGGATCCCACGCCTTCGGCCCAAATGCCCACGTCTCTCACGATTCATCACTGCCATCCCGATATCATTCATATGATCCTACCGGTGACTCACATAACCGATCGATGCAGGCCACGGTCGAAGATGTCCCGGAATCACCGCCAGGTGGCCCCGAGATACCCTATGGGCATTACGCCGGTCCCAGATCGACCCCTCCGGACGAAATGATGTTCGGACCCAATCATCGCGCTGAGTCGCTGGATGTCGCTCGCTCTCCCAAGACATCGGCGCGTCAGGCGAGTCAGTCTCCCGGATACCGCTCTGCTACTTATCCAAACAACCATATGTACTCGACTTCTGCATCTCCACAGTCCGGCAAGGATCATTCAAACAGTCTGGTGTACCACACCTATCATGGATACCCACATGGGCCAAGCCCAGGACATAAGCATGACTTGAAGCAAGCCAAGACTTTTCCAGGCTGTACTTTACCGGAGGTACCTGCTTCCCTCTCGCCCGATATGGACCCAGGTCTGTCGCAAGAGATGGCGGATCACATCTACGAGGAGCGGCGCCACGACCCTCATTACCCAGCTTCGTCAACGACTACTTCAACGCGGCCTCGTCGACAAAGCGAAGAATTACGCCGTCCGCAAAGCCATCACGCGTTGGGGCCCCTGTCCAATCCACATGACGGTCGATCTGAGCCAGTGCATGCAGGAACACCGGAGAACCAGCTGGTCCGAAGGGCCAATGTCTCTTCCGGTCCACAAAAAGCGATTGCTCGCAAGTCAGTGAGTCCAGAGCCGTCTCTCGCCGAGAACAGACTGCTGTCCAACGTCCCATTCAGCTCCGATGCGTATGAGGTGCTTAACCCGGGAATGGGGTCGCCTGGGGACGGCCGCCCGAGCAACACACGAGTGGATCCCGATGCCAAGATCATCACGCACGATGGCCGTGAAATCGACCCATCGGACCATCTGCCCATGGAGACATGGGCTCCAGAGCCCGAGCCCAAACCAGTCCAGAGACGTACATCTCCCGAGCCTCGCACGAGACCCTCTCCAGTAGGGGCTCAGCCAATGCCGCCCAGCGGCCGCAGGCCGTTGCGGGTGGCCGCCAATCGGTCGATGGCATCGCCTCCCGCGCACGATCGCCCAGAAAGCCATCTAGCGCCTGTTGGCAGCGGGCGTAACCGGATGCAGAAGAGGATCAACCCAGTGCCCACGGCGTCAATGCCGCCCACGTCGAACTCACTCGTGCCCGTTTCGGCGGACATGTTCCACGACAGACAGGCACCATATACGCTGTCTGGCGGGCTCGGTCGTATCAACGCATGGGACTATGCCCAAATGGATCACGTCTTGCAGCATACTCCTGGCCCGCCGATTCCGGCCAAAGTTCCCCTGCCCTTCATGAGTGGCGGTAACGGAGGCTCAGATCAGGTTTCCCTACTAATGGAGATGCAGAGGGTTGACATTGGCCCGGGACGTTCCAGGCGCAAAGGAGGATATTGAGGTACAGAGTGGAAGACTCGATATGGCATACCAGATTAATTTCCCAACAGTCGCCTCAAAGTAGCTCACAGCTGAATATCTGCGGATACATGGGTAATATGAGAGCATTCGCGTTACAAGGGCAGTGGGCCGGGCGTTGACGAGCAGAACGTCTCCAGCATCTTGGAAAGTGAGCTTGAGTGCGCGAATCGATATAACATCATGCCTGAATTGTGGAGACATGTATGTACAATGCCCTTCCGGCACATGCGGCAATCTCCTTGCGTTGGTGATGAATAGATGCGTCGCGTCGCAAGTTTTTCTTCTCGGGGCCATCTGCCTGCGTTTATGGAAGACGAGTAGGGGTTGGAGTTGATCAAGTTTGGATTGTGTATCGAGCGTGGGTCACGTGTAATTAATTACGTATAACTACGCTTAGCTAGGCCGAGCACGAAGAGGCGAGATTCATTAGTGAAGAGTAGCTGCGGATCACGGAGAACTTGACAAGACGATAACGAGCACAAAAAGGCACGCCCTCATCACATAGTGTCGTCGTTGCGAAGGGATGGGAGGCTCAAGAGCAGTGTAGATATCGTGTTCACAATCGTGGAGAGGCGAGACCTTAGAGTACCCTACGTGCAGAGTCCGGAACTGAGTCGTTCACCGTGATGAACGTGTTGAGTCGGTTTATCACGGTTGCCGCTGCTACAATAGCCGACGCTGGTATTGGCTGTATCGACACGGTTGCTGAAGGAGTCGCCGTTCTGCTGGTCCCCAAAGACCCCGGTAGCGGCGAAATCGGCGCTGGTGCTAAATCCTCAACCGTCAACGCTTGGATCCATCGTGGTAACTTGTTGCGTTGTCTTGGTGTCCCTAACAAGCTCACCTATTTCTGGCTCCCGGCTCGCGCGTTGTCCGCAGATTCCGCCCATCGTCGTAGACCTGTGGCGAGATTTATTCGCTCAAGCCAAGCAGTAAGTGAAGCTCTGTCGTCCTTTGTGAGAGCCTGTGGCCATGGTTTAGCAATGGTATTCGATAATCTACATAGCGCCTCCATGCCGCTTCCGCAACGCGCTTCGGCGTCCTAGAAGACTTTCCGAGTACGGTCGCGTTACAGGCTGAATTCCCGGCACTCATTTGAGGAGCAGCGGCAACAAGGCAGCTTCGGCTTGACGAATCGTTCCGGATATAACTATTACTGTCTGTTTTGAAGCATCCGTAGAGGCCATGTGTGCGTGGGCCCCGGAAATTGTCCGGCTCTACTGGGATGTACCGGTGACGGAGCTTTTCCTGTCGACCAGGGATGAAGCTGGCGCTGAAGCTGTTTGAACGACGTGCTTGATATCCTTCGCCCAGTCCAATGGTAGAATCCAATCTTTGAGGGCAAAGCGGTTCTTTATCTACACCATCGCAATCTTCGACCGTGAATTCAGCAGTCTCTGACGGTGTCGACAATGCGCTACTGCAGAATTATGAGGGTATTTAACCTGTTGCGCCAGGTTTGGAGCTTCGTTTCGGTAGACATTGTAGAGTTATTCAAGTCATTCTCGTTACAGGTCATCAAGTCTGATCATGAATTATACCTAGGGTGTTCGCCCTATAGATTCTTGGAGCGATTCTCATGGCTGCGCAGTAGAATCAACAAGTCGTTAAACTTGATATGCGATTGAGAATGTCTGGACGACTAATTTTACCGTTCCCGGTCAGATGGGTTCGCAAGTTGCGCCAACGAGCTTCGAGTGACTGTCGTGATTATGGTCCTTATGGGACGATTGCGGCTCTGCAAGTTATGGTGTATGGAAAGTTCGTGAAAATGAGGAATGTGACTCAACATGAAGTTGAGTGAAATCATGTCAGCAGGAGACTCACGCGATGCCAATCGGGAGCGTGGCTGGCGATGAATTTGACGCCATATGTCGCATAGAGGATTAAAGCTGTTCTAGAGGCAAACCCAACTCATACATGATGGATAGATCATGCGAAGAAAGAGAAGGCGTGCACAGCAAGGTGACAGGGCTACTCGTTGACCACCTTGAGCTATAACAGGATCATGATTGAGGCTTACGCTGCCATGAAGCCGGCGTAAATTTCATCTTTATTGATTTCCCAGCGGCGCAAAGTCGAGATAGATTGGCAAATAAGTTGACAGAATTCTCGGTTTATAATGGTCACTTTCATTGCCTTCCTTATCTCTGGTCAGCCATTATCAGAGGGCAAAATCCTTATGTGACCAAATCTCTGCATACTTCCTTTTGGCCTGTCTCTTATAAGGGATGTGCCTGCGGCTCTCCATCTTGCCTCGAACGAGCATGCTGCGGTATCTGTCCTTGAGGAGATTTCCTTCTGGTTTCAGTAACCTTAGAGACTCTTGGAGTTCGTCAGGTAGCACCAGCTCCAAATCCTTCTCTGGGAGCTTGAACTTGCCCAGTTTTCTCCTCCGAAGAATTTCATCGTCAGTCTTATCGGAAGAACTGGCTTGATGAGTCTCGACGAGTGCCTGTTGCCATTCGCGCTCCTCTAACTCCTTGGCGATGGCCCCGATGCGCTGTTCTTGCACCCGCCTCTCCTTCATAGTGGCCTTGATCTTCGCTAGGCGCTCCTCCTCCTTCCTACGCTTGATGCGGTTGCGCTGAGCCTGTGTCTTGCGTTTCGGTTGCTTTATTTTTGGTAGTTCATCTTCAGGACAACTTTGAAAACCTTCCCATTCCGTATCTTCTTCCCATTCGCATAGGTTGGTCCGCTCCTCGGCGGCGGCGGCCTCGGCAGCAGATCGAGAAATAGCTTCATGTTTCCGTCGCTCAGCTGACTCGGCGGCCATTCGCTTCTTCTCAGTCTCGGCTGCTTTAGCCAGCTCCTCGTTAAGTCTATGTTCGTAGTCGGAAAACGCTGGATTGTAGCTGTAGCCTCCGCTGGGGTTTTGAACGGCAGGCGCGTGTTTCCCGCTAGCTGTAAGCGAAATGGGTTTCTGCTTCATTGACTTGGGCACAAGTGGCGGTTGCGCTTCGGGCAAAAAATCAAGAGATTTTCTGCATTGTGGTTTCGACGAGGCATCCCATATATCGTACTTGGCGTCCCGGGCTATTAGAGCCTCGTGGTGGCCGTCGGCGATGAGGCGTAGACGAGCTAAAGCCGTATGTGATATCCATTCTGTCCGAGAAGATTTATGAACATCGATTGCCTTTTCACTAGGGCGCTTGCGTGCATGTATGGCTGGAACGGCAGAGCGTTGCGCAATTATCTCGGAGGACTTGAGGCGTTTCTCGCCACCCTTGTTAAGCCTCTTGGCAGTTTTTGGATCGGGTCGTACATCGATGGTGAACAGATCAGAAGAAGCCTTCTCTCGTATGACACCTCTGCAAAAATTGTCAATAGGGAAAAAAACTTTCGCCAGGTATTTTTTTCTATGAATTGAAAATCTCACCCGCGAATAATTTCGTTGTTCAAGTCCTGTAGGCCTTTTTCAACCTCTCTCAAGTCCACATTTTTCCTCCACGCCTTCTTTCCCTTTCTAGATGGCTGGCCATATTTCTCGGATTTCTTACTGAGGCCCTCGGGATGACCATGAGCCGGAGACATCGCATTTTTTGTCTTCAAATTATGTGAAGGAGCGAGGCGCGAGTGAATGAGTCTGGAGTTGACTTTTTTAGTATTCCTATCTGTACCCGGACATTTTCTTATTCGTACCCGCTCCATAATTCTCAGCCACATTCCTGCACCCTTATTTTCTGTGCGGCGGCTTGGCACGTGCCCTCATGGCAATCTTGACCTCTAGGACCCCGAGGAACACATACTCCGAATCAGGGATCCTGACGTGGTCTAAAACCTGCGTGGCCGGCCTCGCGCTGCTAAAAACAACAAGCTGCCCGTGCCTTCCAATTTGATACCGAATTCGCAAGCAACGAACTCAGAGACTGCCTCACAGGCAACCACGTGGGGCAACTCACCAGCAGTCTCATTAGAGCGATCTAATCAGATCAGTAGCCGCAAACTCAACTCGAGCGTACGGCGAAATCTCTCAGATGATGGAATTCTTGAACGTGATTCAAAACAGCCGTCATCAAAGTAATCCCGGTCTGATACAAACAATAAGGGAAGGGGATGGCTTCAAGGATGTGACAGAGGCAGAGGCAGCATAGGCAGGGTAGGGTGAGATAGGCAGGAGGAGGCAGCGTCGATGCGGCGGCAAGTACGGTCAGCCTCACTCAAAGACACCGAATCGGCTGCCAAAATGTGGCTGAAAATTGTGGCGCGGGTACGAAGAGGAAAATATCCGGGTATTATACTATTATTTTTTCCGCAGCCGCGAGTTTGTCGATGAGAATAAGATGACTAACTTTGGCAACGGAAAAGCAAGGGAGTGTATCGACAAAATTAGTTTACTAATCACACCCTAGTGGATGCAAACAGCTTCACTGGCGTAATGGTGGGGATCTTGTGAGGACAACCGCCAAAGAACCACTATCTCAGTTCTTCAATTGCCAACGGACGGCTCGTCGACTAACCTTCGCTGCGACAATTCTATTCGAAATATCACGCGTACCTTATCTTTGAAATTTCACGGAGGCGCCAAAATATTTCTCTTGAGTCTGTCAAAATGGCGGATCGATTCCCCTCACTCGAGGATTTTGACTCAGGAGGTGAGTGTATCCGAGCCTGAGCCCGTGGTAGTACTATGAGCGCCCACTCTGATTCCCAACTTCTCAAGTACAAACGGATGCTGTCCAGGCTTCAGCCGCAGACATCTCCACTGGTGACTTCCTGGCCCGCGAAAAAGCCGCACTGGGCGCGGATGCTGAGCAGTTTGCTACGAACGAATATGCCACCGCACTTGAGGAATCCGATGGTGGTCTCTTAAACGATTCTGAGCTTTTTCAGTCGTCTATTGATTTTCCTAACCTGCCAGAAGACTTGACTGTGAGTATACTCCCTTGAAGATTGCTGCTGGGATGCTCAAAGCGCCGCCCACAGGGAGCTGCTGCACATTCCAGGAACAGTCTCATTACTGGGCCTTCCATGAGCTACAACTCAGGCTATCACACCCAAATGGAGGACGAAAAGGAGCCCCAAGTCATCAAGGAGTGGAGGGCCCGCCGTGACGAACAGATTGCCAAGCGATCCGAGCAACTTGCGGTCCAACGCGAAGAGACGATCAAAGAAGCACGACAAAATATTGACGACTTCTATGAAAACTATAACACGAAAAAGGAAAAGGGTATTGCAAAAACACGAGAGGAGGCTGAAATTTTTCAGGCCAGCCAAGAGGACACCGTCTCCGGAGGCACCAGTTGGGATCGGATTGCCAAGATGATAGATGTTAGTGGGAAAGGTATGAGGGGTGACGCGGCCGGTTCCGGAAAGGAACGTTTCCGCGAAACGTTGACCGCCCTCCGTAAAGATGACAAGGCTCCAGGAATTTTGAACCTCTGATGTATGGTTTGAGTACGCGCCGACTTGATTAACTTCCCAGATGGAGACATGGCCGCGGGTTTCGTGCGAAATATGGGACTCTCAAATTCAGGATGCTCTCGTACCTATTGCCCGGGAGCTAGCGGAGTCAAGGCCTGCGAGTAAATAGATGATTCAACTGCCTGCCTAGACGCGAGACGATAGTGTCATTTTCGAAGAATATGGACAGAGACAGTAGATTACTATCAGAGTGTACAACCCAGGCAGAGCCGAGCGTTTGATGCCAGATAGAGAGGCATTTGTATAATTCTATTCTGCTTGCAAAAATCACCGATATTCGCTTGCAGGTATCACGGCATGTGGCCGTCAGTCTTTACCGAACCAAGTGTTGTGACCAGTGATCTTTCGTCCAGCAGTGTATAAAGCAGCTAAAAATCCGTTAGAGACGACTCGCGAAGCCTAATTGAGTTCGGTAACAGACCGCCAAATCCGCCCCAGAGCATCACCAGGTAAGGGGTCATGTACCAACGCGATCGCGAACCCTAATGTATGTTAGTCGACAAGGTCGAGGGGGCGACTGAAGCCAGCGTACAATCATCCATAAGCGCGTGTGTGCCTTGTATGCTTTTTGGTAAAACCGCTGGTGCTCAGGCACCTTGTTCTTGGCATTGAGCATACTTTTATCTGCATCAGCAATATTCCTCGAGGGCCAGAAGAGGGCGAAGGTGCGGGAGAAGGATAATTCATCGATTCTTGAGACGAAACGGCTTACCTGAATTAGAGAACGTAACAGGGGAGCTTGATGGTGAAAGCTTCGATAGGCTACAGTCTAGGTACAAGGCTCGTTGTCGTTGAACAGCGGCGAGGTCTACGGAATCTCGCAGTGGAGACGGTGAGTTTCCGATCACGTGAAAATCGAAAATGATCACGTGAGAAACTCTTGAAGGTTCAAATCGGAATTAGCGACTGGTTGCCTTTGGATCGGCTTTCTAAAGCGCGAGGCTCTCGAGAAGTTTTGAAAGAAATTCAACGGCTCCAAAAACATAGAGCCCTTGTTTGTACATAATTATCGTGGTCGGTCTCAATAGAAGTGTGTTGTCTGTGCCCGGCACAACGCATCTTGATGAAAGCGTATGATGATGCATGCTGTAAGACTACTCACAAAAAAGTTTGCTGGAAGAGAATGTAGTTTAGCTTCCTACCCCTGATCCCTCTTCCCCACCCTCCTATAAAAAAAGGGGGGGGAAAGTCCGGTGGCACAAGGACAGGACGCATAGGACCAAAAAAGAAGCAGAGGAAGGAGTTGTCACACACGAGAGATCAGAGAGCAGACGAAGACGACTTGGAGCATTTGGTCCCCGCTCTTGGGATTCTAGCGACGTCGACAGCCAAGGCAGCGACGACGGCCAGAGAACCGTGAGGAAACACGCTCATCCATCTGCACACCACGACAAGCCTCACTCACGCCTCATCGGCCTGTCGAGAGGGACGACAATCGACGAGACACGAGCATCGAACACGCCCCCAACAGGATCTCGCGCGCACGTGGCCGAGCGGCTGAAAGCATGGCCTCGGCTCCCGTGGGGCCGCTGCCGCAACTCAAGCTGCCGGCGGGCCCGTCGCCGACGACAGCGGAGCAGCGGTACTGGCAGACGTTCAAGAGTCAGGTGCTGGTGCCGTCGCCTTCGGGCTACCCGGTGACGCACCTGTCGAGCAGCGGCGACATGTTCGCCGTGACTACAGGAGCGCGCGTTCAGCTCTTCTCCACCAAGACGCGCAAGCTGGTCAAGACCATGTCGCGGTTTGGCGACGTGGCGCGCAGCGGCGAGCTGCGGCGTGACGGCCGGTTGCTCGTGGCTGGTGACGACGGCGGCAGCATCCAAGTCTTTGACGTGGGCTCGCGTGCCATCTTGCGCATCTGGACGCACCACAAGCTGCCCGTGTGGACCACCAAGTGGTCGCCGGCCAGCCTCACGACAATACTCAGCGCCAGCGACGACCGCACCGTCCGGCTATGGCACCTGCCGACGGCCGAGCCGACGGCGACGCTGGTGGGCCACGACGACTACGTCCGCTGCGCCAGCTTCATGCCCGGAACCATGGCCAACATGGTGGTGTCTGGCAGCTACGACAGCACGGTGCGGCTGTGGGATCCGCGCATCGGGTCGGGGGCCAAAGCGGTCATGACCTTCAAGCACGCAGCGCCGGTCGAGGACGTGCTGCCGCTTCCGTCAGGCACGACGGTGTTGGCGGCGGCCGGCAACACGGTTAGCGTGCTGGACGTCGTGGCTGCACGCCCGCTGCACGTCATGGCCAACCACCAAAGGACGGTGACGTCGCTCAGCCTGGCGTCCCGGGGCCGACGCCTCTTGACGGGCGGCCTCGAGGGCCACGTCAAGGTGTTTGAGACAACGGGCTGGACTGTGGTCCACAGTACCAAGTACCAGTCACCCATTCTGTCGATACTGGCCGTGGCGGCAGGCTCCAACGCCGACGCAGCCGACCGCC
>KN173810.1:15683-25963 GCA_000758425.1 Nilaparvata lugens yeast-like symbiont | reverse complement strand
GTCGAAGCTCGCCCCCGTGCCGCCAGCAGCCCCTTGCGGTCATCTCGGCTCAAACCCCCTTCCCCCGAGCCACACCGGAAGCCGGCGCGACGTTCCGGCAACGAGGCCGCCCGCGCCACGTGCTGGGTCGACCCAGGTCACTGCCTCCTCTTCAGCTTGCGTCCCGCCCAGCTGACCGTCCGGCTCTCTGTGCGCCCAGGGTTGGCTAGGCGCTGGGGGTCACGGCCTCTCGCATCGGCCTCGCCGCCTCGTCGGAGCCACATTCAGCAGCTGTCACATCGACTGACCCGCTGAGGCCCCGTCCGATCATGGCTCGATGCATACTTGCATCAACTCCGTGTCCCGATATGGACGGTGCAGCATATATCCGAGGAAAAGAGGCGGCAAGTTCGTCGATGGTCGGCTGGCAAAATGTGTCCCATCGTATATCGAGGCCACGGCATCCCTCCTGAACCACATCGCGCTCCGCTATGGCGGCCTTGATATGACGTTCCTGACGCACAGCTGCGGCTCGCAGGACTTGAGCCAGGACGTGCTGCGGTTGCGGTCAGGCAAGCCCAAAAATGCACCCACGTCGACAACGCATGCAACGACTTGACTACATGTTCCGTCTATTATCCCGTCCATTCTTTCCGCACGCCCCTGTCTCCAGAATTCGAGGACGGAGGATCCGACAGACAAGGGCGGGACAGTCTCGCCTCCAGCAACTATTCGGCCCTGCTAGTGACATGATCGCATGCATGAAGCGTGGAGAAGAGCCAGGCAGCTGCATGTCGTACAAACACACACACAAGCTGCCAGTCACGTCCTTGGATCGTTCCTCGGGTGCGGGCGAGTGCCTCGGAGCCATCTTATTGCTGAACTTGGGAGCATGGCTCAATAATGGTTATTGGTTACGGCTACGATGTTGACGATGAAGAAGACATCTATCACGTCGGCCGTTCCCATCATGCTACCAATAATGACAGCCAACGTCAGGCCACCATACACCGCTGTCCACTGCTCCTCGCCCGGCCAGCCATCCATTCACGCGTGCTGTGATCCACAAGCACCGGCAGAGCGGCCAACATGGACACGCGTACGTTGCCCTGTCTAGCCCAGCCCCGGACGGCAGACCCTGGCAAGCCTGGCCATGACCATCGCCGGACGCCCCCCCAAGTTTATCCTGCGGCTCGACCAGGAAGTCGTCAGCAGCACCAGAGAAAGGGGGTGGGGGTGTCCCCGGCCAAAAAAAGAACTACACAAAATTATTTTGCTTTTCCCCTCTCCCGCATCTTCACAGACAAACGCAAGACACGCCCAAGACACTGATCGCCCTTTTTGGCTTTCACTTGTCAAAGAATGTGACTGGCTGGTAGACCAGTTGCGTTGTAGATTTGAGGGCAGAGAAGAGGCTGTCTTGTCATACAGCTGAAGAAGGAAGGCTGTCTCCTTGCCATAACCAAAGCCAACGACGACGGTCTGACACTGTTCAAGTTTGTCATCCCTTCTTTCTTGCTTTTTGTATCCTTGGTTCTTGGTCCCGTCTTGCTTCTGGTCCCCTTTCTTGGGCCCCTTCCCCCCCTTCCCTCCTTTGTCCTCTTTTCGTTTCTTCTTTTAATGAGGCGCATTATCAGTGGACGCCTGTCAACTAGAGAGGGCATCAGGCACTAGGGAGCTGTGGCGCGCCATCACCCAGCCGTTCCCGGTGTCCGGTTCGGCGGCTCCAGAACCCACCAACTGCCGCTTTCGTGTGCAGAGGTGTCAACTCTGCAAACAAGGTGTCAATTACCAAGTCAACGAAGCGGGCGGCGACGGCGCGGCACGAGAGACAACGGAGCTTGCCGCTATAACCAGCAATTTCGCCACCCCGGGCAGCCTGGCCTGTCTTGCTCTCCATATAGATGCACAAGGGGGGCCCTCCGGGTGCTTCGTAGCGGGTCGGCAATAGGCGGGCGACCGGAGGCGCCAAGGAGGAAAAGAAAGATGTAGAGAGACGGATATGCAGAGGCCGGGTCGTGGAGTTGAGGAAAGTTAGCCAAGCTGATATTGGACGGAGCTGGGTGCAGCTTGGCCGCTCCAGGCGAATCACAACGACGCATACGATGCGAAACGAGCAAGGCGTGCTCCGTCTCTGAGCCAATCCTCCTTCGATATCACGTAGTTGTTTTTTTTTGCATTACGTTCTGCCTGCCACAGCCCCGACTGGGTTTTTTTTACCGACCCTGAAAATTGATTGCTATGGCCAGGCTCGCTGGT
This sequence comes from Nilaparvata lugens yeast-like symbiont, assembly GCA_000758425.1. Classification (NCBI taxonomy): domain Eukaryota; kingdom Fungi; phylum Ascomycota; species Nilaparvata lugens yeast-like symbiont. The sequence goes on along the minus strand of KN173810.1, from coordinate 23,725 downwards.
CAATTGAACACGGCAAAAGGCTGCGACAAGCGGACGGAAGGTAGTTATGTACAGAGGCGATGGGACGACTTGGGACGAACACACATATGCCCCAGCTCGGTGTGACGGGCCTCCTATCTTGTAAAAAAGATGCCCAGTGGTGTCATCTCATCTCATCTCGGCAGCCTCATGACGGCGACAAGCTCGTATCGCCGCTGGGGGTGTGCAAAAGCAGACGATGACATCGAGGAGTGAAATCTGCGTCCGATTTCGTTGTTCCTCCGTCTCCCAGGTAGGGCCTCGGAATTGGCCTGCTGCCGAGAGTGGGCGGACACCGCAGAGGCTTTGGGACTTACAAACGGAAGGCGGCTCGACAACGCACCACTGGCGGCCATTCCGAGACACGAGACGGGGATATCACGACACGATATCATCTGCATGGGCTCTATATTCCGCTTGGTGCCGCCTCGTCTTTTTTTTTGACACGTTCCGTGTCCGCCCTTGCCGTCAACGATCCGGCATGGCTGAAGCGGCATGGTTCATGGGTGATGGTGAGGCAGCCACGGTCCATTGAAGAGGGCAGGGGGTGTGCAAGACCGGCGCATGGTCGTTCTGTCGGCCGTGGAGGAGAGAGGAAAGGAGAAGCCGGGGATGGGGGGAAGGGCAGAGAGCGAGGCTAGCGAAGCCTAGCGAACAAGCTGGAGGGCAGGTATGCATTGTCAGCAGAAAAGGCGGGCAGGTGGGAGGGCGGCAAGGCGAGCAACGCAGCATATTCGAACCAGACGACTCTCCTGTCGCAGACGATGCGCAACAGCGGGTCCCGCGCCGCCAAGGGGCCTTGTTTGCCTCCGTCCGTTTCTTACCCGGTGAATGGCTGAATGGCCTGCTGCAGCTTCCCAGTGGCTGCCGCTTCGCCAGCAGCTGGTCCTCATGGTCTGTACTGGAACGAGGCTGCCGTCTTGGTCGGCCGCGGCCTTGAGGCAACTATGCCCTTGTCCGCCGCCAGAAGAAGGTGGAGGAGGAGAAGCAGCGCGAGGAAAACGAGAATAGATAGGGAGCCGCCCTGACCTTATCGGCGGCCACCTTGTTCTCCGTACTCGATGGGCACTCACTCGCCCACCGGCTCATAGCCAATGGCATGGCACACAAACTCAGGGACCGCCGAACTTCCCTGCTTGCTCGCCTGGCCTCCCCCCTCCAATCACCACGGCTCCGACGCCGTCCCCTGCAGCGGCTCGTTCCGCGGGACTCCTCCGCCCACATTATTAGGAGGAAGCTCGTTCTGGGGCTCCCATGGTCTCGCTCGTTTTCGACTTGTTCTCCTCTCCTGCTTGCTTTCCCTTGCCCAGCCTAGGCCATGTATATAAAGTCACTACAGGTCATTACACTCGCGTCCTGCGCGCGAGAGCGCGCCCCCTGTGAGTTCTTCGTGGAACCGGCTCCCCTAAGAAAAAATAAAAGAAGAGAGAGAAAAGCTGGCCACCATCGGCCGCCGCTGCCACTGCCCAGAATCCCAAAAGAGCCATCTCTCTTCCTTGGACCTGCTTTTCATTCTCTTCCCCGTGTCTCCCCTGGATACAAATGGCCTGTATCTACCTGAAAACACCATGCCGGCCCTCATCTCCCACAGCTACGGGGGGCTACCTGCTCTTTCTTCCGACGTCTCGCTCTGCAGCCCCTCCAGAGGGATCGTCGATAGTGGAGCACCTTCAGGCGCCACCTTGGTAGGCTTATAATAGACCTTTCTCGTTTCCCATGACAGGCGCGGGGCGAAAAGGGGAGGCGGCCGAGGAGTCGTCAAATAACCAAGGAAAACTTGGCGGCTCTGCTCACGCCGCCCTGAGAAACGCAGCAGTATCGCCGCGCCCATTTTTCTTTCACGCATACATGAAGCTCATGTATCGGCTCTCAATCAACCACACACACCCTCTCTCTCGCAAGCCTTCTCCGCGCCACCCACGGGTGCTTGGCGGGAACTGCCCTTCCCCTCCGTCAAACAGCAAGCCGCCAACTACATACTTGACCCAGCCGGCCACGGTCTCGTTACAGGCCCTTCCGTCGCCGATCACGGACGGGGATCAGCCTTGTCGCCTGGACGGCTGCATGGAAGTCGAGTCCGTCGACTTCTAGAATGGCCGCTGCAAATTTCGCCTGGCACGCGACAAGACTCATACGAGGCTTTTCTGTTTCTCGGTATGGAAATGGCCAGCACTTGGCCTTGTAGAGTTGAAATTCCTTCCGCGGCCTCTTTTGTTCCGACTCACTTCCGCCACCTCTTCGGATAGCAGCCCTGATCGCGCATCTGAGACAAAATGCACATTGCAATATAGTATGGCCACTCCGCCTACTCCGCGTGAGAGGCCATGCCACCGACGAAAACCGTGACTCCGAGAGTCGCCAAGCTCTCGACTCCAATTCTGTTCTGTAGCCAATCAAAACTCGGATTTACCTTGTCACCGTCTTCCAACGCGAACTGAATCGTCGCAACGTCCAACTCCACAGACGACAGCCACGCGTAAGCCCCTCCTCCCACGAGTCCAAATACGAAGGCAGCGCCGCCCAACGCCACCATGCCAGATGCGAAGAGGAACCGATAGAACTCATAGCCAAGCACGTGAGACTCGGCAATTCCTCTTCCCCCCCTTTCTGCCCTCAGCCTCAACAAACAGAATATCCCATCTGTCAATCGACTGGCCTGTCACCGCCTTGCGATCCCCCCGGCCATCCAAACAGGCGTAGATCGGCCCACGCTGTCATTTATCGTCCTTGACCTTGTATAAGCATCCTTGAGCTTTGCCAGGTTGCCTGCTCGTAAGAGAGAGGGGTTGGGCTGCGCGAGGCAGGCCAGTCACGCAAGTGATAATGCATGCAAATAATATAACAATGCCGCAAGTGAAGCTCCCCGGCATGCACACCGCGTAAGAGAGGGTTACCTTTTCGTCGGCTTTACGTCTTTCTGGCGCGCAGCCATCTCCCGTCGCGGCATCCAGCTTCAGACCACTCTTTATGCCAGCAAACACCCCCGAATGTAGGCACCAGCAAGCGTGTGCCATTCACCGTCTGAGAGGTGTATCTGTGCTGAGTGCCTGCCTCGTCTTGTCGTCCGTCTTGGTGGCCTCGCGGCCGTTGAGAGATGTTGTCTCCACGATGCAGCCTGGCCACGGCTTAGCGCAACGCCATTTTTCGTCCTTCCCTTCTGCCTTTCTTTTTCTCATCTGCCTCTCCCCGTCGCCCCACACGTGCGGCGTCGTCGCCGTCGGCGACCTCCAGCCTGCCTTTCGGGGTCTTCTCGGAGAGCTCAGGGTGTAAAGTGCCACCAACAGACATCGCCACGGTAGAGAGGGTATCAGTTTCGGCGTCAGTGTAGTACGTCGGACCGTAAGCAAGGTTGTGGCCACCGTGTCGGCCAGGGTGTACGCGAGACTCCGCGGTAGCAGGAGGAACAGATTCAATCGCCTTCCAATCCTCGTCAGGGTCCAGTTTCTGCCTCTTCGGGCCTCGCTTGGTCGTCGTCCATGAGGAACCGTCGGCATGGTAGCCTACACAGGGCTTGGGCTCATCATCGCACACCACCTCATCTCCGTCTACTGCCCCCTCGGTGAAGACCAAGTGGCCTCGCCGGCCCAGCATCTCTCTGCCCGCTTCTTCTAGCAGGATGCCAAACGCCAGGAGGGCCGTTTCGTCCATGCTCCACTCGTCGACTTGACTGCCCGGCCCTGCGCGGCCTTGTCGCCGCGCCAGGGCGCCATAGTAGCAGCTCACGTAGCTATGAATAGCCTTGAGCAGGTCGCTCCTGGGCAGAACATCTCGCCCCCCGGCCGGCAACTCGCGCTCATGCGCTCTGTAGACGTCGTGCTCCGAGTACCGCTCCGGAGCCCTTTTGCGTTGAAAGAGCAGCTCGTCTGGCGCCAAAGGCCTGAGTCGGGTGGAGTGCTTCAGAAATTTTCTCTCCTGTCGTTTCGTGGCCTCCTCTTGCTGGCCGCTTGACTGGTCAAAACCATCACGATTCGCCCACACTTTGCCTGTGTCAAGCCAGTCAGCAAGCACTCTGTGTCTTCCCTTGTCCGCCGCTCCACATCCATGTCTTACCTGCCACGGCGTCATAGACAGTTGCTATGCGACGACGGTGATGCTTCCCCCCGTCACCTTCGGTTCGTTGGTGCTTCCGTCGTCCTCCGACTCGGCGGAAACATGCCTCTCCTGGTCCTCACGCCGCTCCATGGAAAATGTCGCCTCGCCCAGACCGCCTTGCGTGGATCCGGGACCCAGAGTGTGTGATCAGGTGCTTCTTTTTGCGCGTCGGCGACAAGTCACGATGTCGACTTTCGTCATGGACTCGGCCGGTGGCTTTCTTGTTCTACCCGGTGCCTCTTGTCCTGTCCCATGGCTTCGACGATTGGGTTGTATATCCCAAGTACCCCACTGTGTATCTGCGGTCGAGGTCGGGGATTTGTTTTCAGCTGTGCTGAGCATGCCCAAATGTTCACCGCCGGAAATAGCTTCGTTATTTATTTCGAGTATTACTATTCAGACAGTAAAAAATTACTATTCGGACAAAACCCATTTTTATCGAATCTGGCCGACATCCAAATCACGCCACACAAATGGACTGGGCGGTCCTGGGTGCCGCGGCAGCCACAAAGTTTCGTGCGCATACTTCCATACGAGGAGCCACTCCTTCGAATTGGTGATCCAGATGATTTCTAGCACGCCTGCTGTTATGGAGACGCCTCCTTCAGTCCAGCCGGAGGAATAATCGGGCTTTCAAGTGGAAACTGAATCGAAAATGTGTTTTTTTATGAACGAATTGACCTGTGGCCGGCCCGTGACCCGTGATATATACGGCCCTGGTGTCGGCCAGATTAAAAAAAGTGGGTTTACTGTCCGAATAGTAATGCATAAACTAAATATCTAGTTATCCAGTATAGCGATCTAGCCACATACTAACCAAGTAGAGCAATCATTCTTCAACAATTTTTCTCAACCAAAAAAAAATTATGATTCACTCAATCAAGAGAGTCGAATGATCCCTACTTACCAAGCTATCCAGAATGACACAAAACTAAGCATCCGGGTCGCTGCAAAGATTTATATGGTTAACCGAAGTACTCCGAGCATGCGTTTCAAAGGAATCAATGCGCGACGCGATGCCATGTCCACTTCTCGTAAGCTCACCAATCTAGAAGTATCTAGCATTGTTTTAGTATATCCCATGATCTGGATTCGCAATCTTTTCCTCCTCGGCTCAGTGGTGTGGGAGATGCGGCGAATCGACCACTCACCGATCGAGACGCGCCCCCCGTGGGACCGCGATGGGCTTCAAACTTTGTTAAGAGCCACAAAGAGCTAACTACACATTTTACACGTAGATGTAACTATCAGAGGGTCCTATGTGAAGACCCCAAGCTGATTGAGAACTGGTTTCGGCTTATGCACAATACCGTCGCCAAATACGGTATATTTGAGCAAGATTTTTACAGTTTTGATGAGACTGGTTTCATTATTTCATTAGTTACGGTAATGATCGTGTTTTTTTGCGCGTTACGCGCTCAAATAGGGCAAGCAAGCCGACATTGGCCCAACCAGGCAATATAGAGAAAGGGTTTCTGTCATCCACGGCATAGTCCCGAAGACCAGGCTATCCTTCCTTTCATAAGAGTGGCAGGGCAATAACATCCTAAGCAAGCGGCGCAGAGCAAAATAAACACGATTACGTCAAGGCGGTAGTATGACTATTGCAGAATGACAATCGTTTTAAAACCGAAATGTTGCGGAAGAGCCGACAGAGCAAGAAGATCGCCAGAGTAGAGGCCGTAAGCCGATGGATAAAAGAACTCGGCGATGTGGTATATGCGGAAATTCCGGACATGATGCGCGGACTTTAAGTATGGATATAGAAGCACTTGAATATCAGATCAGCGATGAAAATTAATCGATTTCTCCGACACGGTGATGAGGGGGTGTCACGGCTGTTGGGCTGTCACAAGGGTGGGGCCCTCCGGGCCTTTCACTGGCCCCCGGAGAAGCAGCCCCACAGGCCTCTCTTTTGTGGCACCCCCGAGAGCAGCACTCCTAGTCGACGTAGTTAGTAGTGACCTGTACATCGTAGTGAACCGTTCATTGCACTGACCCGGCATCAGTATTCGTAATTACTGCCCAACATCTCCGGCTTTGCTGTCCCGTGCCATCCGAAGCATCTTGTCCTATCAGCCACCGACCTCGCGGCTACGTGCAGAAACGATACAGATGCATGCAAGGCCTGCTTGTTCGCGCGCGAGACGGGTGACGTCAGTGCCCACGATCTGATCCGTGGCGTCACCTCAGACCTCGTTCGCTCGTTCGCGCCAGCTCCGCAGCATCGCTTCCACGGCGGGCTCAGTAAGTTCGAGCCCAGATTACACGACGTTCGCGCTCACGCTGCAGACGTCGACTGCCTTGCTCTCGACAAGTTCGACGGCTGCTTCCTCCTATCTGGCGGCGCCGAAGGTTCCATCAAGCTCTGGGATCTGGAAGAGCACGGCGCCCATCCGCATCAGTCGCACACCTTCCGACCCGTCGCCTCCATCCCGCGTTTTTTTGGTGATAGCGGAGCAGGCAGTTGCCTGGGTAGAGAGCAACGACGGCCGGAAGAGCAGGCCATAGCCATGGCATCACGCACCTTGCCTTCTAACCCTTTGACCCGGATGCTTTCCTATCAAGCTCGTATGACAAGACGATCAAATTATGGTCGACGCAGAGAATTTCTCTGACGGCAAACTTTGATCTCAACGCCATCATATACTCGCATGCCACGAGCCCAATCGCCCATATCTATTGGTTGCTTGTGCCACCCAGCACTCCAACGTGCGGCTTGTCGACCTCAAGTCTGGTTCTACCGTCCAGGCCCTCGTTGCACGCGGCGGCCCCGTGCTGTGCGCGTCATGGAGCCCTAAACTAGAGCACGTGCTTGCGAGCGGCCATGCAGACGGAAAGGTTCGCATATGGGACATTAAGCGTGCTGGCGGTATTGTGGCGCAGCTTGATCAAGAAGACACCATGGGCTTCATCCACCGTTTTTCTCAAGTCATGGTTGCTGGATGTGATGCAACTCGCGTCCCGCGTTTCCAAGTCGCAGCACGGGCTCACGACGATGCCGTCAACGGGCTGCAATGGACCGACGACGGCCGCTACATCGTTTCGGCAGGCCTTGATCGGCGCGTCAGGGTCTGGGACGCGGACACAGGCGCCAACACGCTGGCCAGCTACGGCCCGCTCATACAGAACCAGCATACCCTGATGTCCAGTTTTTATGTCTCTCCCTCCGGCATATCACCCACCCAACACTTCCTCTTCTGGCCTAACGAGAGGGAGATTCTCTTCTTCGACCTCCACAATGGCGACCTGATGACGCGCTTACGGAGTCCAGGCCCTACGAATCCTGTTGGTCCCCGCATCAGTGAGACAAGCGGGCTCAAAATCACCAGTGTTGTCTGGCGCGGGGCCGGTGGCAGCGGTCGCCTCGTTGGTCCCGTCATGGGTGGCGGTAATTCGATTGGCGCCATCTACAGCGCTCATTCGGGCGGGCAGATACGTGCATGGATGCCTCTCGTGCCTGGGCCGGATGATACCGATGATGGCACCGACGAGCCAGGTGAGAGCCAAGAGGTCAAACATAGGAAGCGTAAGGCGATAGATAGCGCCTATCAGAGTCTGATGGGTAAAAATATCACGTTCACTTAACCGTGGGTTGCTAAGGGTTATTGCATAGCCTGGTAAGAGGCGTGCGTGGGCCGGATGGGTATCGTATATTCGACGATGAGGGATTACTACAGCAAATCAACAGCGATATATCCCGTTTATGACGAGCCCACGAATAATAGTTACTGATGCAGGACTAAAAAAATGCGGGGCATAGAGCGGGTCAGGCTTAGACGACAACAACCAAGCACAGCCAGCCATCCGGATATGCCGCCTCTCTCATCAACTCAGCCAAGGGTGCTTCGAAGGGAGGCACAGCGCCATGCAGTATAATGGAAGCCAGGATGGGGTCGCGGCTGCTAGGGAATAGTTTGGGCAAGAAATTA
>KN173809.1:55871-76185 GCA_000758425.1 Nilaparvata lugens yeast-like symbiont | reverse complement strand
TGCCGCGGGGCCGCTTGCGCGTCCTGCGGTACCGATGTCTGCCCGGGCTTTGTCCCGGTCTGGTGGCTCCCAGGGCGGAGGCAGAGTCCAGTCGGCCGGCTGTGGATCTATACGGCGGCGGACCCAGAGCATGCGCTTGGAGTTCCACCGGCGCCGTAGCGGGTGGGCTGCGTCGGCTTTTGCGACTGCCAGCCTGTCGATGGCCCGGTCTGGTCTAGCCAGGCTCGCGCCGGGCCCCATCCGGTCTCCCTGAGGAGGGCGGGAGTCTGGGTGGTCCGGTAGACAGGGAGAACGGCTCTCGCCGCTGCTGAAATTACCCTGTCCACTTTGTCCATTGTTGACTTGGTCGTACGTTTGCAGTACCACGTCTCGACCCCGTACAACAGTGTGGCAAAGGCGCAGCCTTGGACGGCCTGCCGAGTGAGGTCGGTCCTAGGCCTCCAGGTGGTGCGTGCGATGCAGTTGACGTGAGCTTCTATCCTTTTCGCTCTTTCTATTGCCTTAGCAATATGCGTTCGGAAAAGCAGCTTCCGGTCAAGGAAGACACCCAGCCACCTGGTGATGTTGTTGGGCTGGACCACCGTGTCGCCAGCTTGGACGGGCTTTTCTTTTTCTTTCCGGCGCCGGTGAAAATACTGGAGCTCTGTCTTCTGATCGTCGAACAGAACTCCGTTTTCCGGCCCCAGCGGACTATCTGGTCAAGAGACAGCTGGAGTTTCTTGTTGCAATCCTTCAGTGACTTAGCTTTCTGGAAGAAAGCCGCGTCGTCCGCATTTCCAAAGCGCCTCTTGGTGAGTTGGATGAGGGGTACTATTTATAGAAAAAACAGAATTGGCGACACTGGTGATCCCTGTGGCAGGCCGCACCGCAGAGGGAACGGGCTGGAGACTTGGCCGTCCAGGCGAATCCATGCTTCTCGGCTAGAGCAGAAAGACCGGACCCAGCCTACGAGCTTGGCAGGCCACCCCCGCTCTAGCAGCCGGCGGACGAGTCTGCCGTGAAGTACGCTGTCGAAGGCGCCTTTGACATCCACTGTCACTATGCCGGCTACCTTTTTCTCTGCCCAGGCTTCTTCCACATCGCACGCCAGCGCTGTGGTAAGATCGGTGGCTGAACGCTTGCTTATTGCGCCGCACTGGTCTCTGGCAAGCACACCCATCTTCAGTGCCAGATACGCAATGCGGCGAACGAGCAGGCGCTCGAGCCCCTTACCTAGGCAAGAGAGTAGAGCAATTGGGCGGTAGGACTTGGTCAGGGCACGATCCCGGTTGCCTGCCTTCGGGAGGATCACAACTTCGGCCTTTTTGAAAACCAGCGGGTGGACTTGGCCATCGATACATGCTTGGAATAACGCGGTGATGCGTTCTCCCATGTATGGCCAAATCTCCTTGAGAATATCCACTGGTATTTCATCAATTCCGGGGGTGGTCGACTTCGTCTGGCAGACGGCCCTGCGAGCTTCTTCCGAGCTGACTGCGTGCCAGGAGGATCTGTCTTGGTGGGATGGGAAGGGGAAATGAATACGGGTCCACATCCTCGGCCTCGAGCTGGCACTCCAAGAGGGTGGAGCGCTGGGCTGGCGATGTCCTCCTATGCATGCACAGTGTCACGTGATTTCGAGGACAATGATGCAGGGTAGGGAGGTTTTCCTAGATCTTGTGACTGCCATGGCGGTCGACTCTGCGCGTCCGTCACATCTGACTTCAGCCCATGACAGTTTTTGAAAGTACTGAATTTAGAGAAATTGATCTATATCCAAGAAAAAACACAAGCGGCAGAAGACAATATATCTTGTTTATAAAAGTTCATCACTTCTACCTACACATGTACAATTAATCTAAATCGTATTCTTATTTTAAAATGAACTTTAAAACTTATAGACTAGTTTTTCAATATTACTAGCTAGTTATAACTAACTAGTACCATTAAACAACTGATTTAATATAATTTTTTTTCAAACAGTTACAAAATTACATCAGTGAAAAAATCTAGGTTTATACTTCTATGTTTAAGAATAAAGTGGGCTTATATCAGCAGAACTTCTATCGGTGCATTTGCTGGTAGCACTAAATATCAAATAAACCAATCAAATAGTTATAGGGTAAGGGAAAATACTTTCATGGGTACCATCTGCATAACTTCGGGCTACAAGGGGAGAAAACTCGACAAAAGGACAATGCCTGAAAGCATCTTGCTTCTGCCATTTTTCAACGCCCTTCTATATTCTCCCAGCCGTTCCCTATTCCTAATCCTGTTCCCTGAGCGTTGACATTTCCTAAAGTTATTTTGCCTTTCCTCTCTAGGCATCGTCGTCTTTTTTTCCCGTTATCCATTCTCTTTGTGTCATTCAGCAACGAGGCTTCGCCGGACTCTTTTTTGCGAAGACGGATTTTGTTGCTTCTGACTTGCTGGCATTTGTCTAGCTGCGTCGTCGACTTCCCCGCGACTTATTCCTCACAGTCGCCCCTCATACCCCATCCTCTTTCCATTTTTCCCCGACTTGCCGTGGAACGCAATCTATTTGTTGGATCTCATTGATAGCCTTGCCAACGAGTCCAACTCGCCCTGCTATCCTGATTCTCTTATCACGTTCCGCCGCCAGTGACGCTTGGCCTGACATAAATCTTCCTTCGGGACGACCCTCGAACCTCCTGCCTTTGCTAGCATTATGGCCATGGCCGACACAGGAACCTCTTTTCACACAGCGCAGATGGCAGCCCAGCCTCAGCCTGGCGTGTTTGAGGGGGCACAAAATGGCCAGTTCACCACGTCCCATTTGCCGCCTCCGCCACTGCACATATCCCAGAATACGAACCCTATTCCGACAGCCATTACGTCGCCGATGTCCGGCGGCGACCAGAGCAGCTTATTGTCTCCCGGAGGATCGAGTAATTACCGACGCGCGGCTCCGGAGCCTAACAAACGCGCTCTTTACATTGGTGGTTTGGATCAACGAGTCACCGAAGACGTTCTTCGCCAGATTTTCGAGACCACTGGCCACGTGCAAAACGTCAAAATTATACCTGACAAAAATGTAAGCTAACTACCGACAGCCCGGCGGACCGACATATCAAGGCTAATATGTGCGGTCGACAGGCCAAGGGCTATAACTATGGATTTGTGGAGTACGACGACCCCGGCGCCGCTGAACGGGCAATGCAAACACTCAACGGGCGCAGAGTCCATCAATCGGTCGGTGCTACTCTGTCACCGCCACTTTTGGCGATATTCCGCTGCTGACGGTTTTGGCCAGGAAATTCGAGTCAATTGGGCTTATCAGTCGAACATGGCTAGCAAGGAAGACACGTCAAGTCATTTTCACATATTTGTGGGCGATCTGTCCAATGAGGTCAACGATGAAGTTCTTCACCAGGCCTTCTCCGCCTTTGGCTCTGTCTCTGAAGCTCGAGTGATGTGGGATATGAAAACTGGCAGAACTCGAGGCTACGGTTTTGTCGCTTTTCGGGACCGACCCGATGCCGAAAAGGCTCTGAGCTCTATGGACGGCGAATGGCTCGGTTCGCGTGCTATTCGCTGCAATTGGGCGAACCAGAAGGGTCATCCTTCCATGGCCCAGCAGCAGGCCATGCAGGCTATGGGACTAACACCCACTACACCATATGGACATCACCAGTTTCCCGCTCATGGCGTCGCTAGCTATGAGGTTGTCCTGAGTCAGACACCAAACTGGCAGACTACTTGCTACGTGGGCAACCTGACGCCTTACACCACTCCCAACGATGTTGTGCCTCTTTTTCAGAACTTTGGATTTGTGGTTGACTCTCGCTTTCAGGCTGACAGAGGATTCGCGTTCATTAAAATGGACTCGCACGAGAATGCGACTATGGCCATCTGCCAGATGAATGGGTACAACGTCAATGGCCGCCCTCTGAAATGCAGCGTATGTTTTTAGCATGGCCAACAAAAATCATTTTCCTTGCGCTAACACAATAAGCATCAAGTGGGGCAAGGATAAGACTCCGAATCCACAGCAGGGTTACGATCTCTCGCAACACTACAGCCCACAAAATGCCCAGACTCCTGGAGGATTTGCTGGTACACCGAGCTATTACCAACAGTATGGCGGTAAGTGTCATGGTACACTTCTACTTGTCTCACGCTTCATGAACTGATATCTTGTCAATTTCTCCAGCCCAGTTTGGCAACCAGCATAGCAACTATGGTGGACCGCAAACGGCATCGCCTGCCAGTGGCTACGGAGGACCCCCAATGGGATTCAATGGCCTTCAAACCACAGGAAGTTTTGGTCGCGGGCAGCAGGGCCTCAACCCGCATTGGAGTCAGCCACAGCCCGGCCAAAGTACTAGCAATGGATTTGGCGGCTATCAATCTTGATGAACAAACACCGCGATAACGGCACACCTACTAGAGTCCACAAAAGCAGTTCGGTAATATGCAGCCTACAGGACGCTGTCATTGAGTGACGGAATCATGGAAATTCGTGTGATGATTTCCATGGCTGTTTCTCAACACTTGGCTCGGCTCATTTTAGTGTGTGCCCATGATTTAACTTATGCTTTTCAAGGACGATAATGTCCATGTTTTCATTGCTATTCCACTCACACTTCCGTTTCTGCTACTTTGGAACCTGGATCATGAGTTTTGCCTCAGCTATTTCCATGTGATTTTCATGTCATAATTACCAAAACCGTCTTCTTTAACACTTTTCTTTCCAGTACGCCTCATATAGCCCATAACGAACCGGTCCACAAAAGATGATGAGGAATACCCCTTTGACCCTCCAATTGTCGAATTTCAGTACAGGTGCGCTCATGTCACCTGTTTACCATGAAAGTAAAATCTATCAATTTCTTTCATCGTTGGAGGCGAGAATGAACTTGGAGCATCATTTCGGTAGAATACGAAAAAAAGTTGTTCAATAAATCTGGCGATATGTGGCGAGAACATTTCCATTAAACGTAGCCGTACACTTGAATATGAGGCAGTTTTCATAGAAATTGTGATAGGCTAACGCCCGTTGCCTGTTGGGCTAGCATACTTGGCAACATACACATGCAAACACACATGGGCATGCAGGGACTTGGATCAGAGAGCATACCAAGCTGCCTGCATAGGAGGCTTCATAAGCGTGCAGCGATAGGAGATAGAGAGAAAGAGATATAACAAGGTTAGGAGAATGGGATGTGTTGAGAGGAGGCATGAAGGATACATAAGGGACGGTCTCTGCCCACAGTCGGATAGCTCCCTTTTGATCTCCAAAGTAACGTAGCTGACCAGAACTCCGCTCCTGCCACTAGTCCGCCCACACCACCCACATCATAGCATCACAACATCAAAAGCTGAAGTAAATCCAACATAAAATAAATGAAGTTTGATTGAAACAAAGTCTCTATCGAATGGGACTCTACAGTCAACAACCTAGGCACCCGAATTCTTGCAGAGGCTTGCCGCGGAGAGCTCACGCGCCTCCAAACGCTCGCCAGCCCGATTCACCGCGTCTCTTGCCTCTACGATTTGTGCCATCGAGGCAAATGCCTCGTTCGGGTCCTTCTTTACAGCCCGACTTCCCCTCGGCTTTCGTGCTGCAGTCTAGGCCTCGAGATGCGCATTTCGTGCTTCTAATGTGGCCACACGAACGTTGCGATCATCAATGGCGCGCCCAGCCTTCCTTACCAGCTGACAAAAGTTGCGGTCAGCGCCACGAGGTTGTCTCCGAGCGCGATCTGCTTGTACAGAAAGTCCCTTGCCATCTTGAGGCGTCGGCCACACTCGATTTTGTCAAGTGCCTTGCCGCTTCGGGATGCTCGGGACTGTCTTCATTGGCTGCCGGCCAGACTATGGAAGCCAACGGCCTCTCCACATCAGTCGGCCACACGCCGACAGCCCGAAACCCAGCGCGGACGTTAGCTTTCGTGAAAGCTTTTTTGGAGACCGTTTGGTACGCCTGGAGGAATGGTTGCTTCTGGTACGGTGACGCAGCCTCGAAGTCAACGAATCCAACCAGCTGCTAGCGATAGTACTCCTTCAACGGGGCCAAAGACACCCACGTCAAGCGGTTGAGTAATGTGCGACGAGCGGAAGGCAAGAAGAGAAGTGCTATCCGGTGCTCTAAGGCAGTCCACATGAACTCATCTGTTGCGTGAGTCGTGGAGCCGTCGAGAACCAGGATCCTCCAAGGAGTCTCAACCGGGGGCTTGGTCAGTGGAATGAACATGTTCTCCAGCTATTCCAGGGCCAGGTCGCTGTTGGACCAGCCGGACTGGTGCAGGCGTAGGCCCAAGAGGGGAATTCTTCCAAAAACCATTGCCTTTGAAGGCTGTTGTCCGTAAAGATGTCCATGGGGTCGATCCTTTCGCCCGTGTCACTCACACAATCTAGGACTGTTGCCCAAGCCCCTGGGTTAGACTTTGTCCGCGTGGCAGCTTTCGTCAAGGCGCTGCCAAGCACCTTGCCTGCTTGGATCTCGCCCTCCGTGGCTCCGGTCTCGCCCATATTGTAAATTCACGACGACCCGACCGACTTTGACTTGATGAAGTGGTCTAAGTCAGCCATGGGAGTCGCAGAAGCGTGCTTCCGTCGAGGAATGTGTGCGCTGTGTTTCAATACTTCGCGACAGATTAAGCTTGATCTCCGGATTGCGCGCGAAAAGCCGACGTAGCCAGTTCTGACCGATGTGTTGGCCGTTGCTTCCGAGGCTGACGATGTGTTCCGCAAGGACGACAAATTCGCGCTTTGTTGGAGGCCTGCCGAACTCTTCCTCCGCGAGAATCCAATTTGCAAGCTGTTTCTTGACGAGGCGAAAGATGCTGTCCTTTTCTTTGTTTTTCGGACGGGTTGGACGCCGCGAATTCGATCTCGGAGTGTCGAGTGTGGGTATTTCCAGTCGGCGCAGGCGCAGCGCACTGATGTACCCGTCTGCACTGCAGCTACGGCGTTATAGTAGTCAATTTTACGGCGAGCGCTGTATGAGATCATTTTGAAGATTTGGGACGAAGTGATTAAGAATGGGTGGAGAAATATGGAGATGAAGGTTTGCTGTGAAGAAAAAGTCACGACGCGATAACGTGGGCGGACGGACTAGTGGCGGGGGCGGAGCTCTGGTCAGCAACGTCTTAGGTAGGTGATTAAAGTGACCGCAATACTGATTGAGCAGCTGACTCCGATATTTACTATTTGTGGTAGCGGGCAAGTCGCCATTACGAGACTTGCCAGACGATCGCACTGACCATGGCCCCCCAGTGGCTAAACCGGAAATAAGCTTGCATTCGCAGGCCGCCATCTAAAACTCGTCTTGCGACGCCGCTTAGAGAACGCACGTTATCACCGCCAATACCGCTCTGTTCGTGATAATCGCAACCCTTTGGGCATCGCAAAATTCGGAATCTTGGGTCGCCCCTATCGTCATGCTTGGCCTTGGGTATAGCGAGCGAGACGCCTTCGGCACGGGCGGCGATATCATAAGCCTCTCGGGTAGTAATAGTATTCGTGGGTTTACTTTCGCTTGTTCTCTCTCTTCGCTCTTCTGATTGACTAAATCCGATTTGCCTTTTGTAGGTCGTCCTTTGTCGAGTTGAAGCCTTCTTCTGATCGGCCGCCTACATCTTCCCTCTAGTGGGAGCACCCATCCTGTAATGGAATGCAGTTGACGCGAAAAAAGCTGACCCAGGGTCTGAATACAATGTAAAAGGAGAAACTGATAGGCAGTCCATCCACTAATCAACTATATTGGCGGCTTGAACTTTTGAGGTGGCAGGCACTAGCCCAGCGCCCTGAGGCACGCCACCGGTGGGGCCGGGCTGACAGTGTTATGACGCCTTCCTCGTCCCATCCGCGGTTTCCAGCCTACGCTTAGCACGCACATACGATGTTGAATCGAGTGTGCCTTACGCCCAGATTTCCTCCCCCATTTCCTGGCCTGCTGGGAAGCCCAGGTCACGACTCAAGATGATGCAGTGAGTGCACTGTCAAAGGACGACCTGTGGAGGTTTGGTCCCGTGACATGCACGACATGAAATCGATGTGATGATTCACAGCGTAGTGGAAATATGATTTCTTGAAGGTTTTCAAACTACTAGAAAGTTTGACAAAGATTCATACGCAGCCTCCCTGCTTCTACAGTTGCCTGGTTCATTTGAGCTCGGTCGACGATATTAGTCAACGTTTCTGATGCATTGATATATTTTAATGCTGTTGTAACGGCTAGGAAGCCGGGGTTACCTGTAGTGCGCTATGGCTATAGGGCACAGGACCCCTGGAGGATGAGTTTATTGAGAGGCTTGGGTTAACGGACAAGGAACCCTGGCCTAGTGCCTGAAGGCTCGGCTCAGGGCCAGAGCCTGGCATCTGGGTACTTTAATTAAGGCTCCATTTTTGTGGCAGTTCGATTGGGTTCTTTTCTTCCTCATTGTTCAATAATTAAGTACTGTTTCCCTTAAAGATTCCTTTCAGAAGGTCTTGATGGAACCGTGACAGCTGTGTTCTTCATGCCAATGTAGATGGCGACGATGATCGAATTTAGGCAACTGATATTCTCGTTAAATGCTCGGAAAGCCCAATGAATTTGAGATAGCCATTCTCTAGCCGGACCATTTTCATCAAAAACCCTCAATTCTAAGCGAGGCAACTTCGCATCTTCTTCATATCTACTACCAATAAATTGCTCACCTGAAGAATCTGGAACAGTGGCCATCTCGTCGTTTATGGTCAATTTGGATTATTCGGTTTGGAGTGATTTAAGGGAAGATGATGCTTCAGATTGCACTTCACAAATTGTGGATGATCTTCCATGGTCACAGTCGCCGCTATCTCTGCTGGAAACACCTTTGGAATAATTGGCCGACGAGGAAGATGGACGAGTAATTAGAAACATTATGTATATACATCCACGCACAACGCGGTCGTGATGTAAGTCATTCTTTCAATATATTCCACATCCCCATATTTGTACGAAGTATGGTGGAGTGTATTCTTACTTCATACATACATCTTAGTGACTTTGAAACCTGGATGCATTCCACCTGTGAAAGAAATGGCGAGCTCTAATAGCGCAGATCTGGAACCAGTTGCTATCTTGCCAGACCTTGGAATGGAAAAAAGGCGTATGAGGGAAGTATGACAAGACTCTAGGGTGGGAGGGCGGAAGAAGGTTTCATAAAATGGCTCATGAGTTAGGCCGCAAGACCCTTTCGGCATCTTGGAGTAACAGTGCCTTGGACTATGTTGAGCGCCAATTGGAATTTAGTCAATCACCGGTTTGTCCTGACTCTCAAGCAAGGGAATATAAACGACCAAAGCAGCTGGTCCCATTACCAACACAGGACGAGCTTGATCGATACTTCTCAGAACCACCAATCGATAACACTACGCACAAAGCTGATCCCCTGAAGAGATGGCGAGACAACGACGTCGTGCGTTTCTCCGGTTACCTTATCGCGAGGGACTCGTACGTGACTGGGGACTTTTTGGTATCCCGATCCGTAAGGTCCACCCAACACCACATGCAGGTTCGTGTTTTGAGCAGAAACTGGTATAAAAAATCCGCGCACAGCTACATTGATATGAAATTCGAGTATTAAGGATTTAGTCTTTGACTTTGGCTTCCCTACAGTGTACATCCTGAAGAGGTGAAGCCACGAAATAATTTGTAACAATCCAAAACTCCCAAGTGTGAGAGGCAGGCCCAGAGTTTGTTCAACAAGCAAGTGCCCATGTATTGTCTATCAAGAGCTAAAAGGAAGAGGGAAGAGAATTCGAGGCCCTGCCTCGAGTCTGACTTAAATACAAAGAAATCTTAGCGCGGCACTCGGTCCCGGCCTTGTCGGGCCGGTAGAGGAAATGATCCTCCGGACCCCAGTAGAACCGGATCCATCACGCCGGGCACAGCCCGTGACACTGAATGCAGTTATTCAATTCCTTGACCAAGCTCAGCTTCAGGCTCCATATACGGGCGGGGATGAGTGCTGAGAGGTCTGATGCTTCATCGCGGCGGCTACATGACATGCTCAAGGACGGCACCAACGAGCGTGTCCGTGTTGCACGGACCAAAGCCGGCTCCGACATTCTGGAAAAGACGTGCTCGGGCCTACGTTGCCACGCCGGTTCTGACACTCAGGACAAGACGTGCTCAGACCCATGTTGCAATAAATCTCACACAACTTGAAGTCGCACGGCACGGGCAAAGGCACACGGTCGGCGTGGGCAAGAGATTTCTGACACGATCTGGAAATGAGGTCTCACCTGGACACTTACGTCGGAAGGCTACTATTCTCAGACATGGTGTGAACATGAGTCTACCGTCATGACTCATGATAAATGCGGTAACCGCACAAACCTGGAAATGAGGTCTTACCGTAACGCCTGTGCAGGGAAGGCTTTGGGCTTTGTGACGGCTTATAGATACCGTGAACATTCCCCAGCGTAGCGGAAGAAGAATCCCTGAAAGGAAGAGGAACTCTTGACACCTCGGTAGATTATTCCTTTGAGTTTGAACGTTTAGTTCCAAGCCCTTTACACAAAAGCCCTTGTCACAGTCCATGAGCTTAAAGTGCAGCCTGAGCTCCCGTCCAGATGATTGGCTGGTCAGTCTCTTCTGGATCTTTTAGTGGTCCTGGAAACGTCCCGCTTGTGGAATGGATCCGGGTTACTGCAGGAAGCTAGCGATTAGAAGTTCCAGGCCCCTCGGGTCACATAACTACCCTTTGCGCAACCTTCTCCGCGGAGCATATATGAAGATTGGCCATCAAAGGGCCACGATTTCAAGACTACAAAGCGAGCAGAGCGATATTTCTTAGCAAGCCTGAAGGAGCTGGGAGGGACTGTTAAAAGAGTGCCAGGTGGACGAGCGAAGAGTTTTCTTTGTCGCAGTGACTTGATCTATATACCAGAATAGAAGCCTGTACAAACGATCCTAGTTCAGCCTTCCCGTGGCTCACGTATCACGGAACATCCGGACCGTGATAATACGTTATAAATCCTTCGGCTGGACTAATTATAGCCAGGGATTTCGACTCCCGCAGGGCTGTTTGTTATCCGTAAGTGCGACATGCGCGGGCATTCACATGCCTGGCGTGAAAGAAAACAGGCTCACCTCAAGACGCTTCCAGCTCCTAAACAATTCCATAGGAGGTCTTCAATCGACTTAATGGTTGATCTTTCGGCACACAAAGGAAAAGGACCCGTGGTTTGGTTTGATAATCATCGCCTGCTTGTGCAAGGTCGACACGGTTTCTGTCGTTAACGAGCCACAAATCGTGCCGGACTCAGGCTGCTCAGGTTGCTCCCCAACAATAGATGGATGATGATGCAAACAGGAAACCGAGGGCACTCGAGATTCGATGTTGCTGACGTAGTCCGGTCCTTACTCCACAACTTTAAGAAGCAGGGTCAGAGTGAGGCTGCGTGTGAATCTTGGTAATATTCTTTCTAGGAGTGTCCTTCCTTGAAGAGATCCTTTTTTCTCTACGCTGGGAATCATCACAGTATCTATAGACTTTTACAGAGCCCAAGCCTTCTATGCGCCGGCGTCCTCGGTAAAACTTCATTTCCTGGTCGTGCGGTCACCGCAATGCCATGAGTCACAACGGTGGACTCACGTTTACACCGTATCTGAGTCTTCCGACACAGTCGCCCGGGTAAGACCTCATTTCCAGGTCGGGCACCCACCGCATTATCGTGAGTCGAACGGTGAATCCTTGTTCAGGTCGTGTCTGATGAAGGCAACTTTCCAGCACAAGCTTCATCATGGAGGGACATCATTTCTGGCTTGCGTTGGATAGGTCTCGCTCATGCCAGCGCCGTGCGACTGCGAACCATGAATTGTAACAGCAACATGGCCACGCCGCAGCCATCGACAAGCGCCGTCCTGGCCATATGAAAATTGCCGGATACGTGCGAGCTATTGATTTGCTACTCGGTGAAGCTGGATTTTTTGCTCCAGAATTTTGCTCGTCAGGGTACTCCGTCAGGGAAGACGAAGAGCCTGCCTACCTAGGAGCTATAGCAGGAGCTGATTGGTGCTGATGCAATGAACAAATCGCTTCGCAATTTGGCCTAGACAACCCGAGTTGATATCGGGCCTACGGGACCATGGCAGAGAGAACAAGTTCCAGTAGAAGGTTCGAAAGCTAGCCATTTCAGCCAGGTGCGTAAAGCACAAATTGCGTGGCATGTCTCGGCATGGATCGAGATCTCTGACCGGCGCATCACCGAGATGCGCGACAGCACTGTTCCCCGACGTTTGGGTGTCCCCTCGTCACCTCTGGCCCTCAGCCACTTGCTTGTCATTCGGTGTGCGTTTTTGCTTACTCATCAGTCAATCATCCTTCAGGCTTTGGCAGAAAAAGTGACGAGATCCAGATATCTACGTTTCTCTGCTGGCTGTTGTTTCCCTCATCCTGCCCCTCGTCCTCGGCTTCCCGAATGGTGCGGCATCGGCCCGTCGGCACGACTATATCACCGAGGCACTGTCAGCGCCAGGTTCCGTTACCTAAATTCTGCTCAAGGAATGGAAGAAAGCTGTCTGGATGAGTTGAGTGATACATGCGGTGCAGCACCACACACATAAACACGGCGACAAGTAATGATTTGTGGCTACATCCTCGTCGGGCTTTTGCCGACCCTCCATTCCCGTTGGAAGAGAATCGTCCCCGATGACAAGGTTGCCTTCATCCTGCCTTCTCCTCTTCACTGCGCTGCTCACGCCCATCCGCAAAGCTGGGCCCTCAAATGTAACTCTCGTAATGTACCCGTTACGTAGATGCGGAATACGGCTTTACATTGCTTCTTCCTCTCTACTCACCCCTTCCCCATCCTTATTTCCCCACCCCCTCTCTCTCCATAGATACGCATGCGGACAAGCATCGGAATTAACGAGCCCTGTTTCTCTTCAACAGGGGACGTCCGGCCACGAGTGGTTCGAATGCTGTGTCTCATCACAACAAGGGTGGAGACACGTGTGTGTGCCTATCAAAAGCCAGGGCCCCATCGGCTGCGGCCAAGTGAGCAGTCGATTTCGCTCCACTTCATTTCCGGCATACAAGGGGTGCGCCCAATAATACAAGTGGGGGGGGAAGAGGCGACCATAGGAGAGAGCGGCGAAGAGGAGTAGGGAGGGGTGGAGGGGTGTGTGTTGAGGTGTCTCCATTGAAAAGGGAGATTTCGGAACAGGTGCGGCGCGTCCTTACCCAGTGAGCCCTGAGACGGGCCGAGGAAGAGGAGGCGCTTTAAGCGCCAACCAGCAAGTTAGCTGCGGTGGAATATCCCCCGCACCGTGGCACGAGACGGCTGGCCGGACGAAAAGGCGGATAGGCGAACACAAGGGGAGACATGCATGGCCTATTCGGGAGGGCTAAAATCGACGGCAAGCGGACAGCAATCTCTACAGAGAAGCCCAGCCGTCAGCCGACGAGTCAACATCTGTGGCCGAGCAACAGGTTCATGAGTGAACCAACTCGTGAGCCGGCGCCTATGTTTTCTGTCGAGCCAAACAATATCGGCAGCAACAGCAGCAACAGCAGCAGCACGTTCCCAACCCCTCCATTTCGTCGCTCCAGACCGGCCAGCGATGGCCATGTTCGTGCGCGACCTTGGCCCTAGGTCAGGACCAGCCCCTTCCCGGCTTAGCTGCGGCAACGTTGTCGATTGTTTTTCAGGTACTTTTCTTAGAGTTGCCGTTTCAACTCTGCTTAGCGCCATGCTTGGTAAACCGCATCCGCGGCAGCAGCCAAGCAAAAGACAGGCCAAGAGGGATCGGCGACGCGGGGGCCTGTCATCGCTTCGACGCTCAAGTAAGTCTCACCCCAGCAAGGTAGCATAGGCGCAAATCTGTCCATGATTGATTGGTTGCCTGACACATGTTGGCTCGTCTGCTTCAGGGGTTTTTCTTGCTCGCTGCTGCGATTCGCCACCTCGCACCTTTCTTTCCCCTGGTCCCCCCCTCGCACTGTTCGTTGGTGGAGCGCCTCAGGCGCTGCCCGGACGGCCGGAAAGCTGTCAATTCACACCGAGGCGTGCCTTCGGCCAGAATCCAGAGCAGCCAATGCTTGGTTATCTGTCTGCTTCTATGCCTGTTCCAAGTATTGGCCTCGTGTGAGCCACGGCCGTGGCCATGGCAGGTGAGCATAGAGACGAGAAGGACAAGGCTGGGCTGACGGGGCAGCCCAGGCATGTCATGCGCCTAATGGGCCGTAGGGGCTTGTCCTCGGCACCAATACATGCTTCACTCGCAGTCCCGTCGCCAATGCGCTGGCAGTAGGGTTTGCTCTTGAATCAGGAATTGGAAGGCTTGGCACGAGGAGGAGGCTGTTCTCGCAATGTGTCAGCGGGCCCGTCCCTCCCTCTTTTTCCTTCAATGTCAGGTACGAGAAGTGAACTGCATCACTGCAGAGGTGACAACGACAGGGTGGCGGAAGAGGCTGCGCACATCAGGCGCGGCGTGTGCGAGCAGATGCATGCTGGCTGCGTGCGTGTATGTGTGCGGGTCATGTGCATGTCTAGCTGTCGGTTGAGAAGAAGGAAGCGAGCAGACTAGAACCGCGGGCACGACAGGACGGGGTAAAGCCACGATCCGAAATTCCTCGGGCTAGGTAAGCGATTGCTCTGCTGGCTGCTTGTTGCGAACTCAAGGAGCAAGCCGTCGACGATGACGATGACGACGATGAGCGAGGCATCCGTTGGGCCTGAGATGGAGCCAGGTCAGCTTGTCGAGGCCGAGGGCGGTAGAGGCGGCCACTTCCCTGGAACTGAAAGGCAAGGCAGGGGAAAGCGGATGGGTGAGCATGGATGGTGATCATGACTGGGCCTCATGCGAGCACAAGAGACAGCTGATGGTCCCAGCTAACAGCACCCGTTCGTGCCCGCCCACGGCGAGCGAGGCAGTATGTGTACGCGTGCGTGCGCCGTGTCGGGCTGGGGCAGGCAGCCTGGATCAGCGGGAACAGGAAGGAGGGAAGGGTGTCAAGGACTTGTACTATAGGTCAACGTCCGCTTGGCGGCCGCCCCTGCCGGCCCCTGTCTATGTGGTGCCTGGCGTGTGCAGACCCAATGCCTGCTGACAGCGGCAAAAGGAGGAGGCGTCGGCCGGCCGGTGTTGACGAGGTCCTCAAGGATGGCGGAGCTGGCCCGCCCGGCCGCGTCGAAAGAGGCCGCCCGGCGTCTGAGGGACCAAGCGAGGGGCGAGGGAAAAGGGGGAAGAGAAGAGGAGGGGAGGTTAGGTTGTGACGGCACGTGGACGGCATCTCGGGGCGGGCAATGCGTGGATGTTTGCCACATGGCCGGCACTTGAGCACGTCGCCGGTGACCTCGGTATCGGCCGAGAAGAGCGCGCTCGTCGGCCGCCTGGGTGTCGTCCGATATGGATCGTGTTTGGGCATCCGAGGCCGAGAGGCCACCTCATCCTTGACCGACTAACTAGTTAGAGCCATGGACCAGACAAGCCGCGCCTCTGTTGGAGAGCGACTCAGCTGGTACGCCGCGGGCTCGCGACGCGCACGGCAATTCCAAGGTCTCGCATTCGTCGCTGCCAAGCTCGCGGCGACACACTGGTGCGCACGTGGTGCGCACGGCTCTCATCATGCCACTCATTAGCGGGAGCTGTTATATCGCGTGCTCGGCTCCCGACCCAGGCAGTCAACCCAGGCTATCCCCGCCACGACCGACATTGTGCGTCGTCGGCCTTGTCGGTAAAGGCCGTGATTGATGGATGGAAGCGAACTCGCAGCTGGCCATCACGAGCGCTCCTGAAGCCGCCATGGCAGGCGGTGGCCGGGAGACGTGGATGCGAACTGGGCGGACGATGTGCGGCTTTCTGTCCGTAGTTGCGCCCTAAAAGTCGTCGGTGTCATCCATCTCCCTCTGCTGCCGACCTGCCGCTGCTCGTCTTCGTCTCGTCTGCCTGCCTGCCTCGGCAGTTCGTAGTCCAGGTGCCGTCCGTCAATCTCATGCTCGCGCTCGTGCTTGCATTGATGGCATCAAATGCACGCCAAGGCATGCTTCCAGGCCAAGCCAGCTCTTCGCGCTAGTCAGCCACCTCTCATCGTCGAGGGGACAGAGAATTGGTCTGCGTCGCCTGTATCCCCACGCCGCGTCCCTGTCCGTGCTACTGCCGTTCTGCGCCCCATTTCTCCTCCCCCCAGCCCGGTCCGGCTGGAGTTGCTAAAGGTTGGAGGCGGAGAAGTTGAGGGGCTGGCTGCCTTTCCTCGGATTACCCAGGCGGGTGGATAATCGGCAGCCTAGCGAATCCTCACTCTTCCCCCTCCTAACACACACGCGCACCCCCTCTCTCTCTCCCTTTTTTCCTCTCATTCTCTCGCACGTCGAGCAGCTAGGGCCGGCCATGGCACGTGGCGGTACGTCTGGGCCAGGCCGTCGTGTGGTCATGCTTGGCGCGCACGTGCCCGTTGGTGTATGTATGTGGGCTGTGAGCACGAAGCCTAATCGCAGGTTTCGTATTAGGCGTTGATGTGACACGCAGAGATATTATTGCCAAGCATGAGCAGCTATAGACAGTATATGCATGAATACATGTCATTAATTTTGTCTTGCCTGACGCTTGTGCGGATGGGCCAGCGCATGTGCAGGCGCCCATCATGGGCCCCCGCCTTGCCCCTTTGGGTGGCCCCGCTGGGAGACATTGTCCGCATGGGTAGCGATGGGTGGAGCGGACCTGCCGAATTTGCGACAGCTGACAAACAAGCGCAGACCGGGACACCTCTGGAAGCCTCGCATGGGTGAACAGAGGCAAAAGGACGGAGAGGACCAGAGCATGGCAAAAGAGTACCGCTCGATTTTATCAATAATCGCTTGTTTTATCCGCCTCGTCTATCCGTCAATTCATTGCCTGTATCCGTCGCTGCAGCTGCGACCACGAACCGACGGAAACAATATGCGCGGCTCGACGCCCGACAACAAAGTCATCGACAACACCCGCCAAAACTCTGCGCAGACGCCCGTTCTCCATCCCCGCCCAAACAATAAACAATTGCCCCGAGGCCCGCCCCGTCGGTCGTACACTCGCGCGCTCAAACAGGCGCCCGCCTGCGTGCCCGATTTTCTTCCCCTTGCCTGGAAACCTCCCCCTCCCCCTCACCTCCTTCCCTCTTTGCCCCAGCCCGGACGCGGCTTCCTAGCGGCGAGGCTCGTAACGCCTCACTCGCCGCTTCAATGCACACAAACCCGCCGTCCTTCTCACACAAAGCCCGACAGGCGCTCTTGGCGTTCGCATTTCAACCTCCTTGGTCTGCCGATTCCTCTTGGTAGCGCACATTGCGCGCACATGCGGCGTGTCCATCCATGCGCGCACCTTTCTATATTACCTTATAACCCCCCTCCCCTTCCCCCCATCTGCTTCCTTTCGATCCATATAATAGTCATCATCTCTCCGTAGCGCGAGTCTCGTAAACTGCTTGTCTGTTAATACACGCGCGTATAAATTTGCTCGCCGTCTCTCTCCATTGGTCCGCCGGAGCTCCCCAGCCATCCTTTGACCTCGACCATGAAGGCCCGGGTCCTTGTCGCCAACAAAGACGAGAAAAGTGTAAAGAAAATGAAATGTAATGAATGATCAACGAAATTCTCGCTTGATGGATCGAAATGAAGAGTAATGACGAGGAAATCCCCCACCTCTCGTAGTTCTGTTCGTTTCTCCTCGTGTCCTCAGAACGGCCCTGCTTCGACGCCTGCCGCGTGTCATTCAAACAAGGCGGCCAGCCTCGCCTCCAGTACCCACTGTCGCCCTCCTTGTCCCGCCCGCTCCCTCTTACGAGGCCTATATGTTTCAGGCTAAAGGCGTCCCGACTGGCTCCTTGCCCGCTGCACTCAGTTTATACGCCCTAAACCTCATCGCGCAGTCCCAATTCGGCTCATGCGCTTCTTGCTCGACCCTTCTCATGCACTACCCATCCTATCTCAGTCATCAGCCCTATACTTTGTTGTCTTCTTACTTACTCGTCGAGTCCCGTGGACATGAACTCATGGCTCAGGCTCCTAAGCCCCAATGCCAAACCAAGATTCACCTCCGCGGCATTGCATCTGAAAAAAATTAAATGAAAGTGGGAGTGAGGAGGCTAATTTGCACACGAATAGTGCGAGCTCCGAGGCCAAGAAGAATCTCGGGAGCTCGTGTTTTGTCATCATTGCCTCGCTAGAATGTATATTGCTCCTGTCTGTCACCAGCCTTAAACGCTCTTCCGGCTCGCGTCGCCTGTTCTTCGCTTTCGTAGCCCTCTCATTTCCTCGTCATAGGCGTAGCCTTCGCCGTCGCTTATCGTGAGTGCTTCTCCGCGTTTGCCCGCCACCGCGCCGTAGTCCACACTCCGTTCTGTCGGCGTCAGTATCTCGCCCTCGCCGCTTGGCCGGTTGTTCATCATATCTGTCTCCGCTCGCGCGTTGCTGATTATGGCCGATAGCTGCCGCCGTCGAGCGTTGATGAACCAGTTGGAGATTTGATCTGTGTCTTGGGTGTTAGCCAGCCTGTACGCCTCACGAAACGCCCATTTGGTGTCTCTTAAAGCGAGGGGGACCCCCTTACTCATTTGAAGGGCCATCTGCCGCATCAACTTCTGCTTCTCATCCTCGGTCGGATACGGGTGCTGTAGATGCGCCAAGAACCACGCTCGGAGCTTATCCGTCATTTCTTTCGGCAGGTTACCCCGCCGTTTTCGCTGCTTCGCGTCGCCTCCTACCTCCCCTTGTCGGTTAATGTCTTGATAGTGCGGATGATAGTGTGCCGTGGCCGAGTAGGGTGGTGTGTCGTGGGGTCGGATAGAGCTCGTCGACAGAGACTGGTATCGATTAGGATGATGGTGATAAGAATACTCGTACTCCAGACCACGGTAAGCCGACTGTCTGTCGAGGCCTTGAGGGCATACTGGAGTCGCTGTGCTGCCATGGCTGGCTTCCCTGCGCCCGTGAATCGTGCTCGATTTCAGGTCCAGCTTCGGTACCGTGACTGCCAAGCCCGGTAGACCAGTCCGCCCATCGACCCTGCCGTCCGCTTCTAGTGAAGCGAGTGCCCCTGTGCCGGAGACAAAGGGCGTCGGTCGAGTGGGGCTTACCCAGCTCTCTGCTGTCGTCGTTTGCGGATATCCTCACCGGGGCGATGATAGAGGTCGTGCCAGAGGCTTTTCTGGACTTGGGTACAGTCTTGGTACGTTTTAAAGCTGACCCCTCACTCCTGGATGCTCATCTTCCATCGAGACCCTTCTCCTTTTCGTCGAGTTGGGCGAATGAACATATTCAGGCGATGCGATAGAGCCTGAGCTCGGGTCCGCCGCACTCGCTGGTGATACGTGGGGAAAAGACCTGCTCCCAGGTCCATCGGCCAACGATCCATCCAAGTGTAGGTCAGGAAAGGTCTGCTCAGCAGGTTAGTCATCGCTCCAGTGCACTTGCATCTGCCGATGGGGTCCAGGGTGCGAAAGAGAAAGAAGAATACCTGACAAATGGATGGTAGGGCAATCGGCTTGTTTTCCGTTCGTGGGCAGCTGTACTCCACGTACGGCGGGGGGGATTCCCAGGGGCCTTCATTCCTGAACAAGGGATGAAGTAGAGAATTCGGCATGGTGAGGGTAGACATATTGTAACCTTGACTCGTTTGTGTTTTCGGCTGACTTGAGTAGGTAGGCTGCGATGGGCTATTATCCATCACTCCCTCGCCCAAAGCACGCTGACCTCAGTGCAGTCGTCCAACACGATCCGTCGTTGTGACGATTGCCGAGCGTAACGTGGTCTAAGACACGTCGTCAACAGCTTGGGGGGAAAGGGAAGATCTTATGCGCGAGAGCTGAAACGGTCGCCAATCAGGCACACAACGCCAGATCGCACTAGCTCTTTCGAATGATGTCTTCTATCTTGAACACAGGTGGCTGTAGTCATCAGCGGCAGTTGTCAGAAAACTCATAAGATGTCCAAGATCAAGACGCCAGCTGGAATCGTTGGCGCAACCGGGATGACGGAATGATGGGCCAATGTGCTGGCCGACGCAGATGAGCGGGATATCCTACGTCTTTTGTACAATGCCAGTGCCGAGCCGGGCGGCTAGTGATACAGTAGAATAAACCCTGTCTACCTGTAGACGGGGAACTGCTGGCAGTCGATCAACATACTACAAAAGAGGGCATCATGGGTCGAGTTATCCAGGAAGGGAAATGATAGAGGCGGACCCAGACGTGAGAAAGCAGATAAGTTGAAAGTAGAGGCCTTGGCTGTCCCTACCGAACACACGCAAGCTTCATTAGGCCGGCTTAATCTGAAAGGAGGTGCCCTGAGCGACTCCTCCGCTCAAAGATGATCGGAAAGCTTGCGAATTATCTGTGCACAGCACTACCATCGCCTACAC
>KN173809.1:0-49945 GCA_000758425.1 Nilaparvata lugens yeast-like symbiont | reverse complement strand
AAGAACTTGGTTGTATTTGTTATTTCTGTGCTGTGGTTTTCGATGTGGCTGTATAACAAAGTGGCTGTAGACCCGATGCTCAACTGGATTAACTTACTTTGGAACTTGTCGAGGCATCGCAGCACTACTTCTCTGGGCCTTGACGCGATGCAGCTTTCTCTAAGATACAGTGACGCGTTGACAAACATTTCGCTGAGTTTTCGGGGGTAGGGCTTCTTCTCTCCTCAAGAGAGAGAAGTTGGAAAGACGGCATGTCTGTCGATGCTATTGAGCTGATCACAGTGCTGTATAGGCTCCAAAACCCAGGTGTCCTCTGCGATTGCATTCATGAAATCCCTCTCTGATGCGTGACGGAGGCTGGTAAGCCAAATAAGCCCTCTAGCCCACGCTAGCCAGCGCAGGCTCCAAAAAGTGAATAATGAATGGGAGAGTGGTGGCAAAGGCAGGTGGCAGAAAATAAAGAGGCTGACAGTGAAAGAGGAGGCCGGCAATTAGCAAAAGGATGACAGGTCCATGAGGAGACAACATTTTAGGAGGCTATAAAACCTCGGGTCTCGGCATTGTTGATGAGTTCCTCCTCCCTCTCTTCCATTCATTCATCAACCAGGATCATTGATCAGTTTATCCCGCTCGCAGCTACTAATTAGTAACAATGTAGCTCTGCTTTCTAGCTTGTTCTCGCCATCGTCCTCGCTTGAATCTGGGTTCAGTGCAATGTCACTGTTGGTTTCGCTTTGATCCGGGGTACAGTAAACGTATGCTAACGAGTCATGTACGAGATGGATTCAATTGAGTTATCCTCCCAATTTCTATTCTCTAGTTCTCTAATGGGCATTTATATCATTGTACAAAAGGAAATTCTGGGGATGCATCCGCCATGGGCTTATTAGTCTGAGACATTTGCCAGGTGAATGACGATTGGGTATGCCACCTCCTCATATCTTGACCCCTTTAAATAATTGCACGTATCGATATCCAGACAGTCACTTTCTCGGAAAGTCCAATTGCTTCTAGCCGGCGCTTCGCCACTTTCTCCCCCAGTTCATCAGCCCTTTCACTTTCGCTCAAGAGAGTATTGCCAGAATCTAAGCGTCGAAGAAAACGATTTTATTAAAATTACTCGTAGCTAACCGTTTGGCAATATTAGCCATCTGATAAAGGTTGCACCTGGTGTAGTATTTAACCGCACAAGGAGAGTGGACGCTTTTCTCAGTCCCATCTTCCGAAGGTGCCAGCCTACTGCAATTTCTATCACATGTTCATCCACGAGATCTCCGCAACAGTTGCCCCACTTTTATCTCTGACGAAAATGTGTACCTCATTCACATGGCAAGTCAATCAACCTGGGAGCTTGCTTGCAACTACGACATTTGCCATTCCTTCATGGCTCCTTACATCCTACGCATTTACGTCACGAGGCCCCCCATCATGACAAATCTGACGTCGCAGATAACATAGAATCATTGGAATATGATATATATATATATATATCATACGTCACGTACTGAGAAAAATTATTGCTGCCATTATTCTGGCTTCGGTGAGCTGGACGCAACTTGTGTGTGAACTGAGCGCCGAGAGCTTTCACCAGAGTGGCGATCAGCAATCAACTCAACGTCAACTGTAAGAGGTTAATAACCAGGTTAATGTCAGCCAACCCAACTCAACTCAACGGGCCATATCATTATTAATCAATCCGCTTGATATGATAATAAAACTGAGTTGGTTGCGATGAAGCTTGATCAGGTATCGCGACGATTTCCCCGACCTTGGTGCCGGGTAGCTCTGCTTCAGCTGCGGTCTGTATCAACACTTACTCGGAACCTAACCCATTGGGTAAGCACACAAAGTACAAGCTACGATGAAAACATGTTAGGCTTCAATGCGTGATTGGCTGAGACTGTACGCATCAACGCGTCTTATACTATCAGATAGCCAAGACTTGCCACTGTAGATGCGGGAAGAAGAGGCCGGGTGAGTAGAACTGCGTTGGGCCGTCGACATCTTTTTAAGGTTATTAATGCGGAGGGGAGTTTGGTCAGCCATCAACGCAACGCCAACAAACTCAAAATAGAGCCAAGGTTGATCAGCTCAACGGACATTTAAGTTATTAATCGGCCAAATCACTCAACTGACAGCTGGGGTTCGTTTGGTTGCGTTAATCGCCACCTTGGGTGCATTGGAGAGCTGAGGCGCCCGCTGGGTACAGGGGGTTGTTGTAGGTCGAAGCCCGCTCCCGTCTCTCCAAAGAGCTTCAGTCTTCCACGCCGGGAGCTGGGCTGCCTGCTTGCCGCACGTTCGGGACACGGTGGTTTCGCCGAGTACCATCGGCGGTTGAACAATTCGGACACGTTGCTGGAGTGCTCTTATGGCTCCGAAAAGGAGCGTTTCCATTTCTTCTCTTGTTGACTCACGCGTGGGCCCGAAACGCCTGGCCTGACGGGGAGAGCAGTAATACGCAGGCTCCTCAGCACTGACTAGGGAGCCACGCCTTTCGTCAAGTGATGTGGGGATACGCAGTTGTACGAGAAAACATGCCCCGGGGCCCCATGAATGGAGTTGAAGTGGGCAGGTGGCCCCTAACAGTCGAATTGAGGAGTGGCAGATAGCTGGCGGACGTGGCGGGAGTAACAGGCCCCTCGCAGGGATTTGAAAGAGGAGGAATGGCAGACTGCTCTCGGGTTCATCTCCTCGGGATGTTGAGGGGGCGGCGCAGTAAGTATGATTTCAGGCACCCCGAACCACGTCTATGACAGCAGTCTAAGCTGTTATCACGCAACTTCACGCGCGGGCGCAGCAGGAGCCGCAACATGAGTCGCAAACGCATTCGAACAAGCCGACGGTATTACTTGATGATGTATCCGAGGTGCAGAGAGCGGAAGAAAGCACATTCTTTTCAACATCGGGTCGGATGTGTACGTGGCCAACGACCTCGCCGACCTCCACGAGAGCGAAGAGCTGCCAAAGGGCAGCTTCCCCATCACCACGGGGGTGGTGTTGTGCATCCGACGCCCGTAGGGACCGCGAAATACTGTTTCACGGCTCCTGACGGCGTCACGGCACAGGAGGCGACGCTCAACATGATCTTGGCCCTTCCGAGCTTCCCGTTGATGATTTTCAGCGGGGAGCGGTTCCGCCTAGGCGGAGGAAGCTTGACAAACAACGAGGTCCTCGTCAGGAATGACGGACTCAGAATAACGGCCCTGAATCCCGAGGTACGTGGTTGCCTACTATGGGAACATGGCAAGCCGGAGCCGAGGAAGAACGCGCCGGTCGTTCAGCATGAGATCGCAGGACAACATATTCTCGAAGAAGAGCATCTTGGCAGACGCTCCAAGCCCGCCGAATCGACGGTGGAACCACCAACCTATCTGATGTGGTAGCTCGGCTTCTTTTACTGTGGCACAGACGGCTCATACATTGCAGCGCGGAGAAACTCCGTTGGACCATCAAGGATACCACCGGGATCGGCCTCGATTTGGAGGCAATCAGGACCCTGCCGTGTGAAGCGTGTGACGGGGCCAAAGTAACCAAGAAAATTCCCTTCGCACGACCCTTTCCCCCCGGCTTCCTATGCTAACGAGTCGATTCACTTCGATGTCGGAGAGTTGAAGCAGGAGTCTGTCGACGGGAATAGGTATTTCACGCTGCTGACCGACCTCTTCTCGAGGTTAAGGACCATAAGCTGCCATCGGTAGAAAACCGCAGTTATTGATGCCATGATCAAGCACATCAACGAACGAAAAACTCACACGGATTCTCTAGGCCTAGGGCGCGGGATTTTAACGTGCACATCGATGACACTAGGGAACTCGCCAACAAAGGCATTTCACACTTGCCTTCGCGGTTTGAAATGTTCTACCAACAATACTCGATTCGGCTGACCATTTCAGATGCCCAAAATCATCATCAGATCCCGTACTCTGAGTGAGGCATACGTGTGCTGCAGGATGCGGCGAGCGCGGTAGGTATCCAGATGAAGATACTATAGGTGTTCTGGAACCGGCTTCTCGAAGCGGTTGCCATATTACCAATCGGACTGCCTCCTCTAGCATGGAGGGGAGGGTGCCCCTCAGAGTATACGAAAACAGCATGGGTCATGAGGTGGCCATCGATTTGTCGCATGTTCAGGTTCTGGGCAGCTTGTGCACGGTTTTTGTCGAGCCATCGGAAAGAGTTTCTGAAGAAAGTTAGCACCAAGAGGTGTGAAGGGGATCCTACTAGGATTCGCTGGCAACTACAAATGTCATTTAGCTGATCAAGGGTGGAAGATGGCTTCGAACGCCTTACGTCATCTTCAGAGGGCAACTGGGCTCCCTTCCCTCGTGGCCAGGGCTGCCGGAAGCAGCCGACCCGAGAGAAGTTGTGCGCAGCCTTTCGAGGCTGCGCAGGGCGACGCCTGCGGCACCGAGTCAAGCCGAACAGCAAGATCGGTGCGAAGGACCTGAATGTCGTTGAGCAGGATGCAACAGACGACCAGGGTGGCGATCAACGCAACGTCAATCACGAGGTTGTCAACCAGGTTGATGTCAACCAACTTAACCCAACTCAACGGAGCCTCTTCGAAAACATTCAGCTTCGCGTCTAGCACGCTCCTCCTCCGGCCCTCACGAGCCTCCATCGGCTGTTCAGCCACTCCCCTGCGCCCTTTTCTTCTTTGATGATGTGAGGTTGGGCCCCAAGAGAGGCTCAGAGGAAGAGCTCTCCATCCTTTCAATTTCCTTGACTGCCTCGCATAAGGCTTTTTGTAATAATTTGCCAGGTCCCTTGCAGGGCGTTGGCCCAGTCGGCAAGCTCCGTAACCTTGTAGTTGCGATCCTCCGATCTGATTTACTCATCACGCTTCTCCGCAGTATCCAACGGCTGGAGTCCGATGCATACAAGGATCTGAGTGTGAGAATTCGGAAGCTCACAACACGTTGAAGCGGTTGAAGTGGCTCAAGGCAAGCACAATCATGCCTGCCATATGTCAAGGCGAAAATAAACTGAATGACAAGGACTGGCCCGTTCTAATGGCGTTTGGAGATATCCTATAGAGCTTTGAGGATGCATTCAAGGGGCTTGAAGGCGACGGAGCTCAACGGAAGCTCAAGCAGGGGCATTTCGAGTCTTATGGCAACGTGTGGGACGTGATCGTGGGATATGAATTTCTGCTGGCGGAACTGGAGAAGGCCAAAGCTATGGTCGATCAGTTTCCTGACCCGGACCATTTCAGGGTTAATATTAATCTTGGCTGGAAGAAGCTTGACGAATACTACAACAAGTTGGACGAGACACCGATATATTAAACGGCACTGGCACCCCACCCCGCTTATCGACATGGATATTTCAAGGCGGTCCCAAGGCCTTGAATGAATGTATTGACGAGTCTAAAGAGAGGCTATGGTACAGAAGGAGAGAGGCCTTTTATACCCGACAAGAAGGCAGGGAGCGGGTCTGGCGAAATGGATCCAGACCGGGTTCATACCCGGTCAACCAATATGGGCAGTGTTCCTATAACATTGGCATGCGCAGCGGTTTAAGTACCCTAGGCTTTCGCGAATGGCCATGGACTTCATGACGGTTCAGGCGATGAGTGCCGAGTGCGAAAGGCTATTCTCGGCGGTAGGTCGCGAGGTGACGTCTCCACGGAGTCGGCTGGAGGCAAACACGATCGCTATCTGCCAGGTGCTGCGGTCATGGGTGCGGGCGGGTATTGTGGAGTAAGTTGATCCAATACTATTGGACAAGGCGGATGAAGCAGTGACTGGGCAGCCAGTCGAGGAGAAGGCAGTCAGAGAATGGCTTCGTGGTTTGACAATGCTGATGCGGGAGGAGGAGGCAGGGTGTGAGTAGAGTTGCGTTTGGTCGTCGGGCTACAAGGTGACGATCGAAGTATTAACTACTATGGGGCATGTTGGAAGGAGCGATGCAGGGATGACTAATCCAAAGGAGATTATAACTTAAATAGAGGGGGCTTGAGACCTCCATGCAGGGAGGGAACTTAGAAGTTAGACGGACACACGCAATTTGACGAATGAATCGCGCAGCCCCACTTCTGCTTTTTAGGCATGGAGAGCTGGTCAACCATCAACGCAACGCCAACCAACTCAAATTTGGGCCAATGTTGATCAATTCGACGGAGTAAAAGCTTATTAAGCGGTCAACTCACTAAACTGAGGGCTGAGGTTGAGTTGGTTGCATGATCGCCACCCTGCAGACGGACGAAGGGCAGATTCGGCCTAAAAGAGGAAGGCCAAAGCATCAGGCCAAGGGAGTACACGAATTTCATGCTCACGGTGAGTTCAAAATTTCTCGAGGAAGTACGTTCGCTAGTAGTTGTTGAGAATCGCGAAACGACCCTCCGACAAGCGCTGAACGGCCCAGAGATTGTGCAATGGGAAGATGCCCTGCGCACCGAGGTTGTCCAGCTGCTGGAGCGTGGAACCTTCGATTTCCGGGCGGACGCAACGTAACAGAAGAATCCCGTCACTTCAAAGTGGGTGCTACTCAAGAAGCTGAATTCAGATGGCACGGTTGCCAAGTTCAAGGTACGGCTCGTGTCACGGTTCCAGCAAGACCTTCTGAAAGGGATATTTAAGGGAAACAGTAGTTAATTATTGAACAATGAGGGAGAAAGAAAAGAACCCCTCGAACTGCCATAAAAATGGAGCCTTAAAGTACCCTCTAGCCGTTACAGCTCGTGGCGAGGGGATTCACCCGGCGATATCTCATCGACTATGATAAAACCTTCTCTTCGACGGCAAGGTCAGCAACATGGAGGATTCTGTTGGCCATGGCAGCCGTGAAGGGCTGGAAGGTTGTGCAGGTCAACTTCAAGGGTGCTTACCTGCACGGTGATCTCGAGGAAGAGATCCGGATGACGGCACCAGAATGGATGGATGAGTTCTTCGCATCCAGGCCTGATCTCGCCAATCAGCATGGCTATGCAAAAGGGCAGCCGATACTGCTGAAGAGGCCGTTGTACGGCTTGAAGTAGTCGGGCAATGTGCGGCGCAAGAAGGTTCGAGGCCTTCTAGCAGCTGAAAAGATATTCCCGTTAGTATCGGATTCGGCCACGTACTGCACGGGAGAGAACGGGCTGTCAGGCATGGAGGGACGGGAATACCGCCACTTCGCATGTCGACGATTTCCTCTTCGCGGGGCCGGACGACGACGAGATTGACCAGCTGATCAAGGGAGCCTAGGAGCAGTTTGACTTATCACGAGAGGAGGCATCGTCGGTCACTTAAATAATTCCTTTGGAATTCATCTACCCACCTACCTTTACTAGTAGGCCCCAAGGTAATCAACTGGAACATTTCTACAAGAATCCTCATTTTGTTATGGCGCACGTTGATTCTTGCGTGACGTATGACGATGAATATATACACTGATCTGTCTATTGTGCTTCGCCCGAAAGGGCACGCGTTGATGACATATGAAGCTTCTAGACGCGTCGTGATATCCAAATTGGCGTCAAGCTCATCTTTCAGTTCTTTTCGGGGACTTCCCACCCCGACTCGCGGAGCAACTGCTCGCCAAGTTCTCGCATTTTGTGGAACTCTTCCGATATGATCAGATTAGCGCCGTCGAAGCGATGAGCTGGCTTCATGCGTGCAAAGTCAACTTCCGGAATGACGCGCAAGTTGACCGTGTGGTGCGCATTCATCCAGGCGCTGAACACCCGTTCGTCATCTTTCGATAGCTGGGGTGCGCTGTCAGGCCGGTCTTGACAACGTAAATTGGACAGGTAGATGCCGCAGTGACGACAAAATGTCTTGGCCACCAGCCACGATGGTCCAAAGCTGTAGTGCCCGAGATCTTCATCATTCGCAGCTAGCGCCACCTGATCTGTCTTTGAGTAAAGCCAGTAGTAGGCATTCTGAGGCGGACAGAAGAACAAGTCTTAGCTTCTCTAGAGGCGGAATGCGTTTAATCTTCGCCTGTCGGCACCCCTGTGGATCGGCTTACCCGTTCGCAAATACTAGTTGCACTCTCTGGTGAGGTCGCCAAAGGTCTCGTCGAGTGGCTTGCTGACAAGCGCCAAGCCCACGCGGCCGCAGTGGCAACCACCAGGGTACAGCCTCGTGTCTGGTCCGACACTAAGGGCTGGCAAGTTGCCTTTGTACGCCGGTGGCACCCAGCTTTCCCCGAGCGCGGCCCCGTTGAATCTTGTCGTACGGGCCCGATATATGAGTGACGGCGTGGACACGACGGACTGAGGAATGCTCACGGTTTCTTTTCAAGCTCCCAAGTGTTGATGCCTTCCAAGGCGTGCACCTACGTGAGAACGTCATCAGCTGCCTCTTGAAACATGCTCTCTCTCCAGCGCATAGAAAGAGAAAGTACGCTACTTACATTCAAGGCGCGTTTAAACTCCATAGCACCATCGGCTGATTCAACCAGCAGCGGCGTCGCGCAATAGGAGCAAAACTGGGAAAGGGTCACCGTGAGCTCCAGCTCGTAGGGGACCCAGCAAGAACGACAGACGCACCTTGTGATACTTTGTCCGGGACCCATACGAGCACGACGTCAGGTTGTCAACGGAGCCTTTGACGACGCGAAAGGCGTCTGAAGACGGAAAGATGAAAATATAGCCCTTCTTGCGGCAGATTCTGCAATTGCACTCGTCCACTATGCGGATCTCCGGGAGATCCGCCTCGTAGGCGAAGGCGCCGCAGTGGCAGCTGCCGCGGTACGTGCGCAGGGCTTCTACTTCAGCCGAGGCGCTCCTCACACGGTCAACATTCGTCATCGCGTGAATTTTGATTTTTATACGATGATGTGTACACGTATAGATGAGGAAAAGTTTGGATATGAGTTTGGAGGCAGCAGTTGGTTACGGCCAAGGTGGTCGATTGGCGATGCTGTTGAGGCCCGCAATAAGTAAATATATGCGTACGGAGGCAAGTGGGCGGCAATTGCAGTAGTCATATATCCGTAGCCCCTGCTAAAGCTGCTCATGTCAGACTGCGCTGATCCTCAAATCTCCTCCGAGGAAGAGACTAGATAACTATGTAGCAGGTCTGTTGGTGGGAAAGGACCAGAAAATTGCAACCATGAATACACCAATGCATGTTAGAATCTTTGTTGATATCGCGGCCAGTTGCAAACGACAACAAACATGACGACGATATGTTTTTGCTCCGAACTTCTACCTCTGTATCTACTTCTGATTTCCACCTCTGTTGTTCTCACTGTCAATTCCGTCGCCGGTTGCTCAAACGAGGCATCCCGTCTCCTTCGCCTGTCATGTGGTGTAAGTTAAGTCGAGCCGAGCC
Source organism: Nilaparvata lugens yeast-like symbiont (assembly GCA_000758425.1). Lineage (NCBI taxonomy): Eukaryota > Fungi > Ascomycota > Nilaparvata lugens yeast-like symbiont. The sequence goes on along the minus strand of KN173809.1, from coordinate 40,682 downwards.
ATCCCTTTGATCGCGCACCTTCTCCTCTGCGTCACCCTAGCGCCGACTCAGGAGCAGTACAATTGTCAAAAGGCGGATGAATGAACTGAGACAAAGCCACTCAGACCCTCAGATACACGTCTTGGCAGCAGACAACCAATCTTATCCGCATAGGCTGGTTTGTCGCGTAGCACAGCAGCGCTCCGAGAGTAATACGCGCCAATTCATGCCTTGAGTGCATCAATAACTCGAACGCCACCCGCTCGTTTTCTCAGTATTGCTTGGTACCTAATTTCTCTCCCTTGGCCTTGTTTTGTGCCTCGGCGTTGAGCCGGATCGCCTCTTTAAGCTTTGACATAACTTCAGGCTGAGTGTCGAACGCGGCCTTCAGTAGTCTCTCGAGTTCGGCCTCGATCTTGTCGATGGGCGTGATGCCCGCCTTGTGGCTCTGCGCTTCGTTTATCAGCGTGCCCCAACGCTTCGTGAAGGCGTAAATGGACTGTCGCAACAGTTCGTCCAGTTGTTCGCTCATGTCCTCAGCCGTAAGCGTCCGGGCCGTCACTGACGGCGCTCCACGCGTCCACAGCGATTCACCTAGGATGCTTCTGAAGAATCCCAGCCAATTTTGCGGACTAAATGTGTCCCATATGCGCCCAAAGTGCTGAATGGGCTGTGCCGGCCTCTTCAGGTCGCCAATCTTGAGGGATAGCAGTTCGTTCTTGAGAATAAGTAGGTTTTGAATCACAAACAGGTCCGGATCGATACCCGACTTGATCGATGAAATGCGAGTCTCGGCCCGTTGCAGGACCTGTATCGTCTCCCACACAATATTGAAGACAGTGGAGCTATTCTTTGTCTGTGCATGAAGCGCGTAGCATACGATCATTAGCCATTTGATAATGCCACCACGGCGGCAACGAGTTCTCGCCTTACCGATCTTTCTTTGGGCATCGCCTGGTCGTACATAGCCAGTAGCTTAATCGCTTGCTTGACTAGCGGATACGCGCCCGAGATCGTGGCGCCGCTTTTCAACGCATCGTCTTGAACGGGAACCTTGGAGATGGATTTGGCCACTTCAACTGCAAAAGCGTTGTCCGCCAAAGTCCAGAGGTGATCCATGAGCAGTCGCGCTGCATACTCGCGATGCTTTCTTGTGGCCCACGAAGAATCCTCGTCGTGTCCCTCTGAAATAGAATATTCGCTAGAGAGCCAGCCCACCACGTTGCAAATAGATTGCAACTCAGCCGTCTGCAGCGCAGACTGAACGCTTGCAGCCACGGGGGCCAGGTTTCCTGGGTGTGCCATTGACGTAGATACCCCCTTGATTGCTTGAAAGGCCGAGTCCGGAGCCTTGCTCCACGTCGGCTCGACACTGAACATCTTGACAAACAAGGATTCCTCGTTGTAGACTTTCTCGAACGATTGCTTGATGAAGTTGCGACACGCGGTCTCCAGGGATAACCCACGAGTTTGCCTGAAGAATGCCTCGATGTCGTGCTGCGTCATGGTCTTGAGGTCACGGTCTCTGATGGTGAAGTAGGTATGGAACATATTGGCGGCTGAGTTTGCGTAGATGCCGCCAAGGTGCACCGCTTCCATGTATCTTCCGTATTCATCGTAAGCGCAGCGGATGACCTGCCGAATATTGGGCAGCAGCGAAAACGAATCCACCATGATTTCCCCGAAGCGACCGTAAGCCAGCGCAAGTCGAGCCGATTCCGACTTAGTCGCGGCAAGCTGGCGCGCAATCTCTTGCGAAACCTTGCCCAGGCGCGCCGTGAGCCCATGATCTAACAAATGCAATGCCTTTGTCAGAAGTGCGTTGTATCGGGCGAGGTACGCGTCGCGTTCGCGGTATGATTCCTACAGGTATGCCTCTAGGATCAGCTATTTGTACAGTCCCGTCGGCTTTCCCCTCCTGGAGAGTGTTCTCACATGCGAATACATGAAATCAATGCAGGCATCGATGTTTTTCACCATCTCACCAAAGGCCCCGTCATCCACTAGCTGACTTGCTCCAGGAGCATTGAGGCATCGGCTGGCTGTATCCATGTAAGCGTAGTAATGCAGATCAGTTCCAACATCATCCGCGAGCTTCTCCAGTCGGTGTTGTTCCGCCAGAAGGCCTTCACATTGCGACCGAAAGGATGTGGTCTGAGTTTGGACGGATTGAAAGGAGATGGACAATGACTTGAGCAGTTCGAGAGTGGCGTCAGCGTCTTGAATGAGCCCGTCGAGGTGGCGTTGCGTCGTAGTCAATTGATCCTGGTACAGCCTGACTCAAGTCAGTATGCCGCATACATGCGCCTCGAAAGGAATTACTGCCTGTCATTTTCATACAAGTATTCTCGCTGACTGGCCTCGAGTAATTTCTCTTCGACCGCCGAGTCGCTAAGAGGCATGTGAGCGGTATCAAGCGTGGCGGCCGCTTGGTCGCATAATAACAGCGCATCCAGGCTTCTGGATCCCTTGGATGACGCTGTATTTTTTTGCTTCTTGCATATTTCCGCATCACTGGCCAGCTGCGCCTTGACGACGTGGTAAAAATCTGAGTATGAGGTGGCGCGTCGCGGCTTGGGCGGCGCGTCTACTGGATGCAAGATCGGATCCGGAATGGTGCCCAACTGTTCCAACATAACGTCAGCCTTTGAAGCGCCCTGCTTCCGCTATTCAAGGTGAGCTTCTGCCCCCGGTGTAGAGCGACTGCGAAGGGATGGAAGCAAAAAGGAAGCGACGGACGTTAGGATGCGGGACGAGTGACTCGGCTCGGGGGCGGCTCAACAACGGCTTGGAAATCACCGGCTTCCTGCTTTTAGGCTGATCCGACACGAAGCTGTACCACGAATCCTCGTACATGATAATCGCCGGTAAAAGAGCGAAGCGGTGCCAACCTAAGGCTGTCCCGAGCCATGTTGCTTCTTGAGAGGCTTTTGTTCGAGTTGGGTCCTCGGAAGAAACTTTCTCCGTTTTCCGAAACGCACAGTCAGCCAGCTTCAGCCTGTGAGTCGTCGGTTCCAGCGATTTGTGGACGGCTTTGACGGTCTCGCATTTTCGTTGCTTCCTACTCCAGGTACGACGTGTCCGAGTCTCTTGACTCATCGTGATGAAGTCATCTCATTCAGCTCTTCGACAAGCGGCCCAGTTCGGTTTTTCCGGTCAGCGGAATACGGCGGCGGGCCAGCGCCATTGGGCGAGACTGGCCAGCAGCGCCGCATCGCAAGGTCCTGGTCGCAGACGGGGCGGCAAGGCCTTGGGCTTCGCGACAGTTTTCGCCGCCGCAGCTGCCGGAACCTACCTGTACCCGAAGCTGAAGTTCCAACTTCCAGCTGCCAAGACCAAGTCGGAGAAGACACCTAGACAGTCGGTACCGAAAGAGGACAAGCGAGATCTTGCCAGCTCCCAGAACCACCAAGTCACAAGTAGCTGGGAGAATCCAGGCGTGTATGCGTGGGGCTCTAATGCTGGCCGGGTCATCGATGCCGACTCGAGCGAAAGGCACATTAAGGTGCCTCGGCGGATTCCTTACTTCAACGGCCAGATCCTGCGGGACTTGAAGCTCACCCAGGACGTAGGAGCGGCCATCACAGAGAAGGGCGACTTGGTACAATGGGGCCTAGGATACTCGGCGAAAACCCCGCAGCCAGTCACGATACTCAGGGGCAAAGACCTTATTCAAGTTGAAGTTTCTGCAGACCGCCTGGTTGTGCTGTCGCGAAAAGGCGAGGTTTACTCTATCCCCATGTCCAGCAAGGATCAGCAGCAGGGCCTGAAGCAGGAGCAGAGTAGGAGCTGGTGGTCTCTCTGGATTGCCAGCGGTGAGGAGGCCATCAATTTTCGGACCTTGACGCCCACGAGCTTGAAACGAGGGGAGAAGGTGGTGGCCATCAGCAGCGGCCTTGAACACTGCCTCATGCTCACCAACAATGGGCACGTTTTTTCCGCGGTCTCGAGCGCCAAGTCATTCCCATCTAAGGGCCAAATGGGCATCCCGGGACTGAGGTGGGAAAGTCGACCACGGGGCCCATACGACCAAGCTCACGAAATCACAAGTCTCGCAAGATATCACATCGATCAGATTGCTACGGGCGATCATCACTCTGTTGTCAAGGACAAGGACGGGCGGATTTTCTCCTTCGGTGATAATACTTTCGGCCAGCTCGGGTTTGATGTGGGCAAGAAGTTGCCGTACGTATCGGCGCCTTCGATGATTGCGACGAACGATCTCTATGAGAATAAAGGCGCTAGGTTCAATGTGAAGTCGATAGCAGCGGGCGGATGCAACACCTTCTTCACCGTGGACGCGGAGCGGTCGGTGACGGGGCTCGAGAAGGTGCCTGCTAGGTGGATGCCGGAAACGACGTTGGATGTGTGGGCCTGCGGGCAAGGCGTGTCCGGGACGCTGGGAACTGGCAATTGGACGCATGTTTCCGGGACGCCGACCAAGGTCAAGGCGCTGTCATCACTCTATGAGTTTGACGAGAAGACGAGGAAGATGGCAGCCATCGGGCTCAAGGCGCTGAGCATTGGGACGACGCACTGTGCGACAGTCATGGATAATGCGACCAATACGACTATGCCGCCACCAAGGCGCGCGGGCGAACAGGAGTCTCGTTGGGGTGCCGACGTGGTCTTCTGGGGCGGCAACGAGCACTACCAGCTAGGGACGGGAAAGCGCACCAATCTGAATAAGCCGACATATATTAGGCCGCTGGACGGGCGCGATAATGACGCAAATGAGGACGGTCTGGGCACGTCGGCCTGGCTATGCCTGGCACCGCGACTGACGGCCCGGCTCGGCCCCGGCGGACGAGGCCGCAAGGTAACGCTGGAGCAGAAGGTCGTATGCGGGCGATTCGTGACAGGCGTGTACTCTGCGATGTGAAGCTGATAAGTGGGCAGAGAATGATGGCACGAAGCTGATATGATTCTGGCCCGCGGCGCTGTGCGTGCGGCGGAGCTATCTAGGCCACGGCTGGCAGCCAGGGTTGAGCACAACACCGCCCCTCAGCCGTGGCCAAGTATCTGCCTATCTAGGCGATGAAGCCGTCATCGTCCCTGTCTTTCTTTATAGGCAGAACCTATTCTGTCTCTTTTGCCGCCGCCGCACTCGTCATATAGCGCGCAGCCCCTTAACATCACAGTCGGCCCGCTAATGGCACCGTGCCTAGATTGCTTCAGTAGCGAATAGCACCGCAAAAAAAAGGCTAAGGGAAGATGGCTTATTCCACGTAAATTGTGTTTTTCTACTGCACCTGTTTTAAAATTTACGATTTCCTGTTTGCTCAAAGCTGCTTACAGAATGAGTCGAGCGAGTAGTCGATTTGTTATACGCTGACCATGTGCATCGCGGCCTCGTCGCTGCGCCTTCGCGTTTTCGCAACTTTGCGAATCTCTTTAATCACCTTGGAATTCAGTAAGTACCGTTGCAACTCGCTTTACCGACAGGCACGCCATCGACTCCCCCGTCTACTGTCTAGGTCGGCGATGGCTGGCTGCTGCGAGAAAGGAGTCAGCTACTCCTCTAAGGGGCCCACGGACTGGATACCGTTTCTCTCGACGAGGAGCACCGAGCTGGCTACCAGTTTCCTGTGAGGAGAAGCACCGGGCTGGCTAAGTTTTTGATGCAAGAAGCAACCGAATGACTACCGTACTAAAAGGTGTGTTGTGAAAAAAAGATGTGAGAGATGATGATCCGTTTCCCCCTCTCCTTCCTCTACTCCGGCAGAAGGAACGTGACTTTTATTATATGCATAAAAGAAAGAAAGGTTTCCCTCCGCCCAGGAAATCTCCACGATACTCGTCCGCCGTCTGGTGCTTGCCCCCCTTCCCGGGCCTTATCCCCCCTTCTCTGAGCCCCTTCTATGTCGCCCGGGTGTCTGCCATTCTGAATCACTGGCCCACCTCGAAGTTCTACTGTCCATTCGCCCCAGAGCACCTCAACCGAATTTACAGCTCGGCACGTACGTTACTATGGCGGCAGTTCTGGTTGCAATATCACGGTTTGTCGCTAGCCTGCAAGCTCGGTGCAAGGCTAGGGGAAGTGCTCATTAGAACTGAGATGTCCTGGCTTTCGTGAGTGACCGAAGCGTCGGAATCTTCCCTCGAACTGACAACAGCTACTTCTGTAGCTGTTCTGACCGTAGCGGAGGTGATCGGCGATGCGAGCGCTGTGCCAGTGACTTTTGTGCCCGTGATGTGGATCTTGAGACACTCAGAGGAGATTGAAGATTGGGCTGTCATAATACGCTCTTCGGCAGCCTGAATCTGGTCTCCCAACTCTCTTTTCAGTTGCATTTTCCGGGCTTCATTCCGTTCCTCGATATATTCTAAGTAGTCGGCGAAGACCGGCATTGCTTGACCAAGAACAGCCAGTTGACTCGGACGCTCTTCCGCAAAGATGAAGTCCGACAGCTGTTGTGCGAACGTCGCGATCAAATAATACTTTCCGGGTTCTTGAATAATAACAGTGGTTGGTTTCCAATAGCGTTGCATAACTTCTGTCTTTGCCTTTATATCGTGGGAAATTCATTACTATATGTGTAGCAGTATGTTGTTTGCCGCATTTGCATAGCTCTGAGTTTGTTAGGCCTATCAGCTCAACCGAATCTTGTACGATCACCTCCAACAAGTAAAAAGGGAGATTTGTAGAGCCCATCGCCGCCAAGATGTTCTCTTACTCATTTCGCGGGCCAAAATGGCGGTGCCATTGATCTCAATTTGACCCGATCATGGAGAGGACTTCTGGTGGCATCACGCCGGCGAACTCGAAGGTGAAGAAATCTGAAATCTCAGCGGCCTGGCGATCGCCGCCACAGGTGAGCAGGTAGTGGCCGAAGAGTAGATCGACGAGGGTCCAAAAATGGCACCCGGTAGATGCGCCGCTTTGAGCCTATATCTCATGAAACACTCATAAACGCGGCTTCCGAGTAGTCTTCAAGCAGCGTATCACGACCTTTATCAGCGTAATTGTCTTTGTCACGCTAGGCGTCCCGATGTTGAAGGGACAAAGATAACCCTGAACATTTTCTTCACGGGGAAACGGATGCGTGTTCATGCCTAGGATTCTTTGCGTCCGGTGAAGATCCGTAGTTGCGGCCGCATATGTCCGGGCCTATCCCCAAGCCAGCCGCGCCTCGTCCTGCAAAGTGCCAGCGGGAAGCTCTGCGGCTCCCGAGCCTTAGGGGTCGAGCTGCAACTTCTTCCACGAGGACCAATTGGCACATAATGATGATGATGGTGATTTATTTTATTTACATTGTGCGAACACGTGTACTACCAAGTAGGGAGCGCGTTCCTCCGCCCTAACAGCATACAACGTACTGGCGTTCTGACACACAAACCAGGTTTGAGAAAGTGGCACGTAATTAGGCCCCACGTCATCTGTTCATTCGGACTACCCACTTGTCGATGCACGTGCCATCCAGAACGCGAATTAAATCATCCATCGCCCGTGCACGATTGACTCCAAGCCTCGCGCCGACAGCAATCCGCCGAGCATGAACGCAGCTCCTGGCACCCGTCTGGGCCTGCTCCCTAAATTCCTCAGAGCATGGGTACGCAAAGCCCACGTGGTCAAGTACCGGCCACACAAGGCTTACACGATGCCCGAAGGCCACGGCGAGAAGATATGGGTTTTCGTACATCGCCGCTCCGAGCAGGTCATTTACTCCTTTCAAGCTAAGCTCAACGTGCGTCTCACGGACTCCACGCTCCAAACGACGACACACGCTCATACCTGCCTGCTGACATCCCCTTGCTCCCCTTTCGTAGGCCTTCCACGGGCTCAAGACGCTTCCCTTTAACGGCAAGAAGAGCAAGCCAGCCAAGATCCGCAAGGACTACTGGTCGCTCATGGCCACTATTTGCTTCCCTCCCGGCTCGGGGGCTGTAGGCCGCTCTGTGTTCCAAAAGTTACGAGAGCTCAAGCATCTGCACGAGGTCGCCTGGCCCGAAGAATTTCGCCTCAAGCAGCCCGGTGAGCTCACTGCGGCCGACAAGAGGAGAATATCCCACTCCAAGGAACAAAACCATGACTTCTGGCCCCTGCGCACCAAGAAGGAGCGTGGCAAGGCGCTCAATGCCCAGAAGCGAAATGCCATCGCCGATATGGCCGCTGTTCTTGCCGGCGAGAGTGCCGGTAATAAGATGGTCGACGTGAAAAATCCAGGAGACAACAGCAAGATACTGGTGCCGGTGACGGTGAACTGGTCAAACGACCAAGACAAACACTATGCCGAGGCTTGGACCAGTAACGTCGCTCACGGACTTTTCGACGAGCCTTCCTACGTGCTGGGCGAGCCAATCCAGGAGTCAGGCCGTGAGCCAGGCCCTGAGCCGCAGCAAGAACTTCCCCAACCAGCCAAAGCCAAGGATGTTCAGCCAGGAGTAGATTAAAAAGGCTTTTGCCCCTAGTGCTATAGAACTGCTACTCCGTCACCCTGAAATCTCCAATTCTGGAAAGTAGAGTGGAGAGCATAGATGGTACTGCCCGAGAAGTTAATTTGGCCATGTGATTGGTGTAAAAAAACAAGAGGCATGCAGACTTTTTTTTTGGAGTGATAGTTGGCGCCGGAGCTGGAGCAGACACCGGGAAGACCAAGGTCCATGATGGTCGTGCTGCATTGACTTACGACGTCAGTGGCTCTACGGAAAATTTAATGAAAACGAATCGAATCAGCCAAAACGGATGAGCTTCATAGGAGAAGAACTTGAGGCTCTGCGTTTGATACAGGAATTCTCATGAGACAGGCACGCATATCTTCTCAGCTGCCTGTCTTGGGTGCGATGAGCCCTGATGCTTCGGTGACGCAAAAAAAATAGCTTGACCCCTGAGATTTCTCATATACGCATACTGAATTGCTTGAGATACTCGTAATGGGGTACGAAGGTTGGGAACTTAACTATCCGGACCAGAAAAAGTAACTCGGATTACATAGCACTGTATCCATCTCAATCGAGTAATACAGTACAATTCTGTAAATTTTGCCTAATTAAGAAATGGAGTTTTCAACATCTTCCTCAAAGTCTTCCACCCAATCTTCCGCGCTTTTTTCAACGCCTTCTTCCACGCCCGGAATGGCAGGAAAACAAGGCTTTGATTGACCCAGAATAGCTTCAATGTCCGAATAAAGATCTTCTCTTTACTGGTTCGTTAATTCGGGTGGGGCACTTCCCTCTTTATATAGATTGTTGCCACGCAAACAAAGCACCCATTGGATGTTGTTAGGCAGCCATTCCACAAGCTTCTGTAGCTTTTCCTGGGGAAACCCTGCTCAATCCGCCTTCCAAATTGATCGAAGCTTCGAGCGCGGAACCTTCTTTGTTATAAAGCATTTAAGCATGAACCATACAGGCTCAATAGGAGCTAGATCGGGTGAGTTAGGCGGCCAGTCAACGGTTTGGAAGCCACGCTGCTTCCAGAGCTCTTTGTTGCGCCATTGTGCATGCGGAGAAGCATTATCTTCTTGAGCCAGCCAATCGTAGCATGGCAGGCTTTCTAGAAAGGGGAAAAACAGAGGCAATAATACCTCGTGTTTATAACGCAATGCATCAATACCGCCTTTGCCGTTGCGCACCCGCTTTCCATTGGCCTTCGTGAACTTCCATGCAGGCTTCTTTCCAGGGGGCTTCCTCTTGAGATTCAAGCGCCGCATGCTATTGTTTATCTCCCACTGTTCTCGAAGCCGAGCCTCGTTCTCTTCGTTCCACAAGGTCACTTCGGCATTATATGCCTTCGTCTGTGCCGCAGTCTCATCGGCCCATATATAACAAGGGCCTTTGTGATGGTATGCAAAGCAGGCCCAGAACATAAACTCCTTCTTGCCTTTCCAACGTTGCCACACACACAATGCTGAGAATACGCTTCCCTGGGCAGGCCACCACACACGCCGTTTTCCCCGCATTGAGCCAAGGATAACAGAGGTCTCATCGCTCCAAAAAACCTTCTTCCACTGTTCTAAAGTTCAGTCTTTTATGTTCCCAGGCGAACTGGAGCCTTCTGATTCGTTGGAGCTTATTCAGCCCTGGCTTTGTTGTGTGCTTGACACTCGAGTAGCCTGTCTTTTTGAGCCAACGCCATAGGGTCATATGACTGAGCTATAATATTCCATAGACCTTCTGGACTACCTCAGCTAGCTGTGATAGGCTATATTGCCTCGTGGTGCTATTTCGAGTTAAGGTTGAAATAACTTTCTTTCCAACGGCTTCATTGACCAGTTTGGGCCTGCCGCAGCGTGGCTTATTGGTCACATAATCCTGAAATACAGGCATGCCACGCTCAAAGCCACGCATTTTGGCCTTTTTAAGGTCAAAGAAGGTGCTTTTCTTGATCCCAGTCCGCTCGATGATCTGATTGGTCGGAAGGCCCTGATTCCAAAGTTCTAGAGCAATGCCTCTTATCGCTAATGTATGCTCGATTGGGCCAGTTTTGGCAGCCATTGCAGCCGTTGTCTCCTTACTGGTCGAATGAACCTCTTCATCTTCAGGACGGGAGGCAGAGGCAGCAGAGGCCGAAGGTCGTTGCGTGAGGTCAGCGGCTTCGTCAGCAGCTCGGGCGCTCTGATTGGTCGGCTGGTCGGCTGGAAGGTCATATCTCTCGTCGGTCGGGATACCAGTACGTCGGTTTCCTCGCGCTTGAGCTCTAGTCTGCACCATTTTGGTTGGTCTTGAATCAATTTGATGATTTACGTTTGTAGGGGTATCCTGCCATACAAATTAGTAGGGAAAAGAGCTTTCTAAGCATTGTAGGTCAAATACAGTGCCTAAATTCATGGAAATTATTTGTAGGTCAAATGCCTAAATTCATAAAAATATTTCACACTGTAATAATGGGGCCAAATAACATTTTCTGGTCCGGATAGTTAAGTTCCCAACCTTCGTAACAGCACTTCATATTTGGCTCTTGCAAAGGTGGAGCCAACGAGTAAGGTAGCCCTGGCCCAAAAAAAAAGAAATCGATGATGCGGATTCCTCACTATAAGCCGAGGCTTCACACTTTCTCCTCCTAAAAATATTTCACACTGTAATAATGGGGCCAAATAACATTTTCTGGTCCGGATAGTTAAGTTCCCAACCTTCGTAACAGCACTTCATATTTGGCTCTTGCAAAGGTGGAGCCAACGAGTAAGGTAGCCCTGGCCCAAAAAAAAAGAAATCGATGATGCGGATTCCTCACTATAAGCCGAGGCTTCACACTTTCTCCTCCTATCGCATCCGAATATTCTATTGAGTTGGCTGGCCCTCATCCGCAATCTCTCGAGGGGCCGCCTATCGCTCGAAGCCATGGCTACCGCGCTCGCCTCGCAGCTGGCGCAGCTCGCTGCTGTCTCTAAGGCGACACTCAACTCGAAGGCCCAGAAAGCTGCACACTCCAAGTCCCTAATTTGGGAGCCCCGAATCGCCGCCGGCCAGAGCTATCAGACGATATACGCCGCCTGCTATCCCGGATTTGAAGAACTCTGCCTGCTGGATGCGCGTTTCAAGCGTTTCCATTCCACCATCTTCAGCGAAGAAAGCCAGAATCAAGATAGATCCCAGCTCACGGCCGCCGAAAACAACGATCTGGACAGCCATATCGATGCATTTTTACGCCTGGCAAGCGGCCGCCTCAGACTTATGCCGGCTATCAAGTCTATCGAATGGCTGATTCGCCGCTTTCGGTTCGTCACTTTGTCCCGGTTGCTACTTGGTGAGATGCTGATCTCGTGCAATCAGGATTCATGAGGAGAACACGGCCATGTTACTCATGGCTTTCATCCCTTACCACTCAATCCCAGCTTTTGCCACCCTTTTATCTATTTTACCCGCTCGAATCCCGCGTGAATTCCGCTTTCTTGACCCGTACGTTCGTTCACTTACGCTACCCCCGAGGTCTATACTTGTACACGAAGCCACCAAACACCCTGATTTCCTTTACTCAGTAACTGAACACGTACTCGAATCGTGTCGGAAGCAATACCATTACTCGGCGCTCATCGTCTTCTGGGGGGGTCTATTCACCGAGGCCATCGGCGGAATCGTCGACAACACGAGGTCCGGAAGGTCATCTGTTCAGGGCCAAAACAACTTACTCTTGCTCACCAGAATTGGCCCAATCTTCGCCGAGTCACTTACAATGAAAAAAATACCGAGTATGCAAACCGCCTCGTATATGGCCCTCGCTCTGTTCGTGTCCAAGGCACGACTCGAAGACGTGGCTGGCACTGCATTCATGGAGCAGACCGTGTATGGCTGGTCAGCCGATACAATCAAGCCGGGACTCATTTTTCTTGCTATTCTCGCGCAATTTCGGTCTGCGAAACAGATGAGCAGCAAAACTACTAAAGCGTTGATCAAAGTTTCGGACATCGGCCGACGTCTAGTTGAAATTGGCCAAGAGCGCAACGTCGACAAGCTTGCAAACGGTCTGTGTCTCGCCCTCATCGAGAGGCTGACAAAAAAGGGTGACGCGCGTGGGCTCTACACAATTATTTCTATCCTGAGCAGCCGTGTTTTGAGAGACAAACAGATTGCCGTCATTTTCAAGTCTCTTCTCCTGGCGGCTCTGAGACTTGATGACGGCAGCGATCGAGATGGCACCCTGCGGAGAGAACTCGGCTCTGCGCTCATTGCTCTGTCTCAGACGTCCGGGAAATCTGGTCATGTCATACAGTCGGTCATTCAGGACGTCGAGTTCGACATTGAGCAACTGGAAATGAAACTTGATGTCTCGTTTCGAAGCAAGAAGAAGCTGCCCGCCGCTGATACGACCTCGGAAGATGTCGCCTTATCCGAAGGCACTAATCGGCTCGATGACACTCAAAGCCTTGAAGCGAGGCTGGACAACATGTCGAATACTGAGAAATCGCTACCATCTTGTCTACGTTCACCGTCCAATAGCTTGTTCGACGAGCTAAGCCAGCTTTTTTTCTCTATCGTGGCGGACCAGACTCGGCATGCCGAATGCATTGCAAAGTTTGACCATTGTCCTAAGCTGCTTCGGCCCAAGGCTTTCGAAGACTGCACGTACATATTATTCTTCGTTCGAATTTGGTGTGGACCATATCCTGCGCTAGCACGAATGGCAGCTCTGGAAATGGTGAAGAATAGGCTCAAGACCGAGGACCACAAATCGACGGACCTTCAAGTACTGATTCCATACTCTGTTACGGCTCTAGGAGATCCGTCTAAACGTGTCCGTCAGGCTGCGGCTGAGCTTGTTGTCATGCTATCCAGCCTGTACACCCCGCCCCTGGTTCCGACCTCAATGAAGGTTTGGGGTGCTAGGACCCTCTATGGGGATTCCCAGGACAATGCCACCCTCGGTGTAGATGTAGCGGCCAGGCTACTTCATCTACAGATCTTGCCCATCGTGGAGGAGTGCATCATGGATCCGCACCACATTTTCACCATGCTGAAAACTGCCATCGAGTTGGGTAAATACCAGGTCGCCGCGCAGCCGTCTCTCGACAAGAAAGATCACATGTCGCAATCGGGAAGGCTTGCTGTCATGTCCTTTTTTGCCCATCATGCGAAACTGACGCCTTTTGTGCTAGTCAAGGAAAGACTCTTACGGGCCTTGAACGAGGTTCGCGGCGTTGGCAAAACAATGCGAACTCAGGTTCTCTTGCCTGTCTTGCAATGGTGGACAAATTTGACAGAGGGGGAGGCTATGGAAATTTGTCGTCGTGAGAAAGTTGATATTAAGGATCTGAATTCGTGCTTCGTGGATGCAGTTACTCACAACGACAGGACCGGCCTTGAAACATTGATCAAGGTGCTCAGGGATCCCTCCAAACGACGAGAAAGAGTTGGTCTCATGCGCGCCATATTCGTACAAATCAGGAAGATGTGGCCATTAATGAAGGACGAATTACAATTCATGGTAGCTGAGCATCTTTTGGACATGTCACAGGAGCCTCCAGCGACGGTGGACGATTCGAAATCCATCGTGGCTGATGAAGCAGCCGAGGTACTACGGGCTGTACCGCTGAAGACCGGCATCCTGTCTCTTTTTCTCGACACCGTCCAAAGCGGCACGAAGATGATCACAGAACCTCCACCCAACAAGCGCAGACGAACGAACTCATGCGAAGGAAATCGCGGCCTAACGACGCAAGTTACGCCCGAGTTGAGTCGAGCGCTGCGTCGAATCACGTTTGTGCTTCAACTGGTGGAAGATTCGAACCCCGTGTCGCATCCTGAACTGCTCGACGGCTTGTTCACGGTACTCTCGGAGCTTCAGCATCTGAGGACGGTAGTGGGATCCGAGCTAGGCTATCTTCAGAACCTGATTCTACGATGTCTTCTGACCATGATGCCTGCGTATCGCTCTAACAAAGAGCTGAAGATTGACAGCTCGGGAGGCTACGGGGACCTTCTAGTCAACTGCATCCAGAAGTCGTCTAGTCCTGTGGTGCAGAATGCGGCCCTGCTCCTAGTGGCTAACTTGGCGACGACGGCACCAAATCTGGTGCTGCACAGCGTCATGCCAATCTTCACGTTTATGGGAACGTCGGTCCTTCGACAGAACGATGGCTACTCGGCGCATGCAGTCTCCCAGACGATCCAAGAAGTCATCCCGCCACTCATTGAATCACTTAAACGAGGCCAGAAGAATGCCGTAGCGGGGGCGTGCGATATTCTCGTCAGCTTCACCACGGCTTACGAACACATTCCGGCGCACAGGCGGCAAGGGCTTTTCGTGGCTCTGGTGAAGACGCTTGGTTCTCGGGAGTTTCTCTTCGTCCTGATCAACATGTTGGTCAATCGATACGATACCAGTGATGCTCTCATCCACTTCATCCTCGACCTGCTCAACAATTTCAATGTGGAGGTACAGTTGGAGACATTTGATAAAATCCTAGGACTCGTATTGGATCTATACGCGCCAAAGCCCAGCATCTCCCACATTTTACTCGGTATCAGCGAGGACGAAGGCGGCAAGGACGCGGGTGCAATTGCCCTGCGGCAGCTATCGGCGCTGCCCAGCTTCTTGTCCAACAAGACACTCAAAAGCCAGATCGGGAACCTGGCAGGGCGTGACGACATGGAAGCGTCCGAGGTGCGGGCCCTTTACACTGCTCTCCTGGAACGCATCCTCGTCGTGGCAGAAAGACTCAAAACGGACAAAGCACTGCACGAACGGTGCGGTGCGGCCTTGTCCAAACTTCTCAATCTGCTGTCGATGAGTCAATTTATCGAGGCAGTCGAAGACTTGCTGGATAGGAAAGACATAGGTCTCCGACACAAGGTACTGCGTGCTTTGGAAGCTCGTGTCGAAGCAGAGAGCAACGCGGACGAGATGTCGAGAAAGGCGCTGCTGGCGTTTTTGCCGCGGCTGACGTCTGCCATCAGAGAATCCAACGACATACGGTACAAGTACACGGCAGTCAATTGCGTGGACAAGATCGCGGAGAAGTACGGTAAGAAGGACGTGGAGGTGGTCGTTGCGGCAGCCACAACAATCGGCGGGGACCGCTGTCTCGGACATGAAGACCGACGCCTGCGTGTCATGGCTCTATTGTGTCTGACTTGTCTGGTGGACGTACTGAGGGATGCCATCGTGCCGGTCTTACCCGTGGCAATCCCAAGTGTGATTGGTCACCTAGACCAAAGCTTGCAGGGGGATTCGCCCGACGATGAGCTTCACTCTGCGTGCTACGGTTTCATCAGCTCTCTGACCGAGCACTTGCCATACATGATGTCGAGCTGGACGGGTAAAGTTCTTGAGGTATCAAACAAGTCGGCCGAAGCGGTGCTCGACCAGGAGACGAAGCAGAGCCGAATCGTCTGTCTTGGATTCCTGGTCAAGCAGCTGGAGGCCAAAGAGTTGCTAACGGTGCTGGATAAGAACTGGGAGAATGCCTTGATGGCAGGGCTCTTGGTAGGTGACGGCCTATATTTGGGAATCTGGAAAACATTGCGCGACTGACCGATAGTGCACAGGCGGTTTCGGAATTGATTGAGATGCTGGGGATGGCCATCGGCAAGCACTCGAAAAGCAACATAACGAAGAATGCGACGCTGCTGCTCAAGGTCTTGCTCAATGCCTTGGATCTACGGCGCCGCTTGAATGAAGCGAGCGGTTTTGACGAAGCTGCGATGCTTAAGCTAACAAAGTTAGAGGAGGCCGTCTACGAGGCGGGACTCAAAATGATCTTGAAGCTGAATGATGGTTCTTTCCGGCCCATGTTTATGCAGATGATGGAATGGACGACATCGGGACTGGCACAACAAGACGAGCCGGGACGAGTTTGTCGACGATACAGCGTGTACGGATTCTTGCAGGTCTTTTTCGGGCAGCTCAAATCGATTGTGACGAGCTATGCAACGTACGTCGTCGACGATGCTGCCTCGGTGCTGAGGATGGCGAGGGTGAAGACGGCCGAGGAGAAGGCTGTCTGGAGTCGAGTGCTCAAGACGCTGGCGATATGCTTTGAGCACGACCAGGACGACTTTTGGCAAGCACCGGCACACTTTGGGGCGATAGGCCCCGTGCTGCTGGAGCAGTTCCTGCTGGCAGGCACGGTTGATGTGACGGGGGAGCTGATACCGGCGGTAGTGGAGCTGGTGGCGGCAGCGGATTCGCAAGCCCAGAGAAAAGAGGTCAACGCGCAGCTGATGAAGCACCTCAAATCAGAGCAGGCGGCGGTTCGCCTGGCGTCGGTACGATGCGAGCATGCGCTGACAGACCGGGTGGGAGAGGAATGGCTCTCAATGCTGCACGAGATGCTACCCCGGATCAGCGAACTGCAGGAAGACGATGATGAGGCGGTCGAGAGGGAGACACACCGGTGGATTGTCAAGATTGAGGGCGTGCTGGGCGAGAGCCTGGACGCGATGTTGCAATAAACTTAGTTTGATCTTTGGGATGGGGGTTTGTAGCTGCCTTATATAGCGAGATGAATATGTAACTAGTTGGTTGATTACATATTGATTAGTTGACTCACTAACTAGTTAATAGGAGACGGACGTCGTGGCTGTGAAGCAAGGCCAGACGCAAATGGACAGGCGGACACATGGACGTACTGAGGATACTGCAGACGCACTTGATGCACCGTTGAAGTAGGTTCTTCTTCCTACATGTAAAGCAGTTCAGCTTGCCATATCCACTTGCTCGCGTTGACTGATTTACCGATTTGCGATGCTATTAGTCTGCGACAGCTGTATAAATAGCTCACGTCCATAGGCCAGAACAGTGAACGAGCATCTCAGTTCCTTCAGTGCCCCCCTTTCTTTTCCCGTCTCATCTCGTGATATTCCAACACTACATGTTCTCTCAATGGCGCGTAAATTTTTGCAACAACTCAACTTAGCCAACTTCAATCGTTCACGCTTGTAACCGCGAAATGAAGCCGTTTACAATCGTTAATTGCTGGGTGAGACTCACATTATTTGACCCTCGCCAGAACCCTAAGCCGCGCCCAAATGAGAGGGACAAAGGGCGCCATGCGTTTCTGGTGTTGATTATAGATCAACGCGTCAAGAGCGCAAGCAATGTCTCTACAATCACCTCGATTTAGAGGCTCGACGTGCCTATCGAGCCGCAGCATGAAGCTGTCGCGTTGCTAGAATTTTTGAGGCTACCCTGCACCATCAATCCATTGACACGTACTTCCACTGTGAAATGAGTATGAGGATGTTTCAAGCTAGACATGCTGGACGCAACGATGTCCTGCTTATAACAATAGTCGGTATCAAAAGTAATCGGCTGAACCATGTTTGACTGTATGATCACGGAGACAATCCCCCAAACGCGGCCAATCTGCCTGCTGAGCCAAGAACCAGGGTAGTGCCCGTATCTGGGTGCCAGAGTTCATTACGGAGACAGGCCCGGCGCCGGCCCCATTCAGGTTCCGAGAACACTATGTATCATGACAAAAAAGGCGGCGATGCCTGCTGATAGAAAAGGGCTTCATCCTTGCATATGCGTGGACGGACTGAACTAAGAAGGCCGTGTGGACACGTCGACACCGAGTGCGTAGTCTTTGTATTTGTGGTTACACGCGCGACTCCTTAACGGGGTGCTCAATCGAGTGAAAACTCGTGGCATCTGCTTGCCACTAGTCCTTTGGACCGAACAACAGGCGAAGGCACGGTCAAGCTTGACATCAAGCTTTCTCATGGCAAGGATATCACCTCGATATTTCCTGTGGAAGCTAATAATTGCGCGGCGTCTGATATCATGATGTTGAGAAGAGGTACTCGGCCATTTGTTGGCCAGGTGACTGCGGCAGTGGACCTTTAAGTGTGCCTCGAAACTGAAATCACTCGCATGCGCCGTGGCGTTTGAGCTTTCAAGTGGGCCCACTCGGACATGAAAAAGACCTGGTAGATTTCGCCCATGATGGCGTTGACGCCGGTGAGTTGGCCGAGGAAGATCATGATGTTGGCGTAGACGAGGTACGCTGTAGATGCCCCAAGGTTAGAGCCAGCCGTCTCCGTCATGTTTGCATCTTTCCCTTGCCCTCCACCAAGACACCAAAAAATAGGAAGCCATGGGAAAGGGACGTGGAAAAGAAGTAGGGGAGAGGCCGCCATACGTCAAGAAATCCATCCAGGGGAAGCGGCGGTTCTGGGCCCCTTTGCTAATCTCGGTGTCTTCCCGCTGCACATGGCCAAGTACTCGTCGCGCGCCTCGGGCGAGGCGATGCCCCTGATGCGCTTCCAAACCTTGTACGCGTCCAGCTTTCGGTTCGTAAGCATATGAGATATCGCGGACTCTCGGGTAGGAAGAGCATGCTGTTGGGCGGCGGAGCGTGTGAGCGTGCGCGCACAAGATGGACCGATGACCATGGACGGAAGCTCATCCGAATAACATAATGGTAGAGAAGATTAGGGAGGAGCCCAGGATGTAGCGCCAGTTTCCGGGCACCTTGAGAAACGTGGCAGCGACGGCATGGCCGAGGACTTCGCCGAGCGCAATGTTGGATTGGTAGAGCGAGATAAGATCACCGCGAAGGCGCCGCTCGACCGTCTCGGCGACATAGACGGGAGACATGTGTGTATAAGGTAACTGGTAACCGTTTGTTTAGTGCCGCTTCGTGGCTAGCAGCTTGCTCATCATCACTACGTTGACATTATAGGTGTCTATTGAATGTAAGGAATCCCAGTTCCGTGCCGCGGGTCAACCGTATCAATCCGTCCCATTTCGGCAATTGCCAGACTTCGCAATTGCAAGATCCGGAGTCGGCTCGATGCTAAAAAGTTGCCGCTCAACTTGTGAGACCTTTGATATGTACGCTGGCTCGGGATATATCCCCGTGATGTCAAATGAGATAGTCAACGGCGAGTCGTTTTCGTATGCGAGAACAGAGCGTTTTCCCCCCACTTCATTGTGGGCTTGAGTTCGGCATGAAATGCTCTTTTTCCTGGTTCCTTCCGTAACCCGCGCCGCCTGTAACACCTCCCTCATTTAGGTGTACAAGCCTCAATCCTGCTCCTTTCCGTAGATGTTAAGACAAGCCTTAAAATATATGCACTGTCAGAGGCTATTTTCCCCCCCAAAGTGTCTTTTCCTCCCACAACCCATCCGCGATTGCAGATGGGCAAAGCTTGGAAGACCATCGCATCAAAACGGACCGCACACCCTGTCCATGGAACCGAGCTGGCGCTTCACCCTTCGAGTGGTGCAGCAACTTGCAGTTCCCCGTGGGTAATCTGTTTGATGAATATGTCCTGCAGGCTAGAGTTCAAACCTAAGCTCAAACGGTGCTTCCAGAGGATAAAAATGGCAAAATGAACGCTGATCTCAAGGACCATAATTCCTTTGGAAAAACAAAGGTCAATCAAATCCTTGAGTATAACAGCGAAAGAGGACCACGGCAGTGAGCTCAAAACAGTCCAAACACGGCCCATTTGTTCCCAATATCTCGAAGCCAACGTCCCGGCATCTTTCTCTATTTCTCTTCGATGTAAAAACCTCTTGCCATGCCTGTGTCGAGTGCACATGGTATGAGCTCTGGCTAATACCAGCACCGTCATCAAGCTCGTCATGTTTAGAGTCATAGACGCGCTGCCAGCTTCGCCGCGGCGCTGTACCTGGAGCTGTGTGATGTAGTCGTGCGCTGCGCCACTCTCGTGCTACAGCTGACCCGCTTCCCGTGGGTTAAACATTGTTGCACCTCACACGCTCTTGTTTTGAAATAATGACTTGATTTCTATGCTCAAGAGTAAAAATACAGGCACTTATATCCATCTCGAACCAATAGTCATACGAAGCATTCATTTGTTTGTACCAATGCATCGTCATGGGACAGACATCGCGATAGGCCGGGCGCGGACAAGTACATTAAACCCCCAGAGATAAATGCGATGACGTGCGGGAAGAGATACGTAAACTTAGTCATCTACCGGTATTCATCCGTCCTTCCGTTCATTCATTCGTCCCGTTCGTTGTTCACCTCTCTATCGTCACCCTCTCATCCTTCTATCATACACTCGCTCACTCATCACCCCATCTCTCGCTCTTCCGGGAATCAAGGTACGCAGTGAAGAAAAGACCGGGAAGGTGGTGGGTGAATCAACAAACCCAACCCAGTCAGCCCCGACTTGTGCCCCTCCGTCTCCTGAAATAAACCCCCCTCTCCACTAACCCAACCTACGTAAAGGGCGCCAGAAAAGGGCTCAGCATCAGCTCGTCCGCGCTCGGCCGCAGCCGATAGTCAATCTCGAACGTCTGGCTCAAGAAGCCTTGGGCATCGGCGCTGGCGTGCTCCGTTATCGTCGGCGTCGCCTTGCCCCCGCCGATGCGGAAGATAGCCTGCAGTTGGCTGCAGTCCGGAAATGGGTGGCTGCCCGTCATCATCTCCACCACCAAGCAGCCGAGCGACCAAATGTCCGCCTTGCGCGTGTACGACGTCTGCTTCACCACCTCGGGTGCCATCCAGAAGACCGACCCCTGCAGCGACGGCCGGTGCTTGCTGCTGCTTCCGTCGCCGCCGCCCAGCAGGTTGGACGCCTCCAGCTTCTTCTAGATGCCAAAGTCGGAGATTTTAATGGTGCCTTTGTTGTCGACCAGAATGTTGACGCCCTTGATGTCGCGGTGGATGATGTCTCGGTTGTGTAGGTATGAGAGCCCAGTCAGGATCTGCCGCACGAAGCTGCGTACCAGCGACTCCGGCAACGCCCCGTATGAGTTGAGCATCGTCTGTACCGACCCGCCCGGCACGTACTCGAGGAAGATGTTGAGCTTGTCCGCCGAAGAGCTGCAGCCCAGGTACTGGACGATGTTGGCGTGCCGCAGCTCCCGTAGCAGGCTGATCTCGCGCTTGAATGCCTCGATCATGCTCTTTTTGCGCGCCTCGCTTTGGCTGTTGGCTCCCGGCGCCGGTACCTCAACCTGCTTGACCGCCAGCAGTTCGCTCGTCACCGCGTGCAGTGCAAGGTAGACGGACCCGAAGGAGCCCTGCCCGATGAGTGCACCCTTCATCCACTTGTTGTCGTCCCACGATTCGCCCGCCAGGAAGCTCTGCAGTTCCTCGTCTGCCTCCTCGCCGTCGTCTGTTAGCGCCTTGCGCAGGTCCCGGAAGGATCCGCTCCCGATCGAGTTCGTGTCGCCGTAGAAGCTGGTGTTGGTCGTTGTGTTACCGTCCGGGTCAGTCACGCTGACCGCCGCCGCCGCCGTCTCTGCCGAGCTGCTCTCGGTAAAGGACACGTACGACTTGCGGTCCGGCTCGTGTTTCGACTCCTCCTGAAGCGTGTCCAGCATCGACGACGCGATCGAGTCCCTACTGAAAAGCGACTGGATCCGCCCGCTGGAGTCGCGCGCCCGCACCTTGGCCACGTGCGCACTTCCGTGAAGCCAGGTGTCGGCGATGGTCGGGATCGGTGGCGCGTCCTGGAAACTCGACGCGTAGCTGAGATTGCCGGCCACGCTGAGTCGGCTGTTGACCTTGCTGAGCCGCGACGACCGTCGCATCGACAGCCGCGCCGTCCGGTCAATGTCTTCACGCGGGTGGTCGGGAAAGTACGACGTCAGGTCCGATGCGATCAATTCGCTCGTGGTCCTCGCGAAGGGCAAACTTGCGCAGCGTCACGCGCATCACGTCCTCGCAGGTGTTGCAACCGGAGATCTTGACCACCTTAGTGACACCTCCTGTCGAGATGACGCGGATCACGTCTTGGTTCTGCGGAAGGGCCGCCATCAACGAGCCGTCCATGCTCGAGTTGTTCCGCGTGTGCGTCTTGGCGAGACGGCCCGTCCGACGCCGAGTTGACCATTCTGGACGGGGCCGAGCCGGAGCCAACGGCGACGCCGCCAACAAAGCCTGCGGGAAGCCGCTGCTGTCGCCCTGGCCACGAGAGACGAGTGAGCAGCCTATCCAATAAGGTGGAGAGGAAGGGGAGGGGGATGAGAGGGCGGGACTAGGTTACCAGTGTCGAGCGGCGCAGACAGGTCGATTTGTCGTGAATAGCGCTTGTAGGCGGCCGAAGTAGGCGTCGAACGCGAGCTGGGTATAACCGCAGAGTCGACAGAGGTGCAGGCGACGTACATGTCGAGTCCTGCAAAGGAGTCCTGAGGGCATCTAGTCAGCGCAGGCTGTGCGGAGTGGGAATGAGCAGGCTCGAGGGGGTAAGGGTAAGGTACCCTATTTCGCTTCTTCTGGTTCGCCAATGCTCGGTTTCGCAGTTTCTTGACGCCGAGGAAGAGGCGGACGCGATCGCCGACCTTGTCGATGCCCATCTCCTGGAGAACAGCCTTATCGAGCTCAAGTAGGTTTTCGCCGTTAATGTTGTTCTTGCGGAGAAGCTTCTCGTACTCGCCACAACCGATACTCCTCAGGTATTCGCCGACCCGGCCTTCGTCCCAGTGCTTCACAGGGTTGGTGGTGTCGAGGTCGGAGAAATCGGACTCGGTCGGACTGGGATACGTTTGGACGCTAGACGCCGACGGAGGTAGCCTTCGGGCCGTCGCAGGCATGACGGAGGAGGGCGAAGGGCCGGTCGACGAGACGGCAGAAGCGCTACTGAGGGACGTCGAGAAGGGCGCCTTGGACGCGAGAATGCCCATGGTGATGCCTGAGTCGCGGTTGACGCAGGAGGGGGAGCCGTCGGTCGCGAGACCGCTTTGTCGTGGGCTTTGTGTGTCTGTGCTCTCTGAGGGCGGACGGTGGGTCCGAGGCCAGAAGACTGGGAAGACGGGGAGAAAGGAAGCTCGACGGCGGCAGCCCCCCGGACGGCAAAGGGTGGCAACGGAGACGACGATGGCGGCTGACGATGGTGGCGGCTGACGGGGGCGTCGAGCGAAGTGCGGGCGATGGCGCCGGCGACGGCAGAGGCACGGACGACAAACCCAGGGGAGGGTGGGGCTGTCGCGACGGAGAGGAAGAGGGCTGGAAGGAGAAAGAAGAGTGCGAGGGTGATAAGGGCAGCATAGGACGGCGGGTCCGAGTTGAGAGTGGTACAGTAGTGACGTGCGTAGGTGTGCGCCAGTGAGAAGAGGCAATGCGCAGATGCAGCGCATCACGGCATCACCGGTGGGGATACGCGGGGATACGCGGAAGCACGGGCCAGCAGGGTCGAGAGGCCGACCCACAAAATGTAGATGGCACGGAATTTT
This sequence comes from Nilaparvata lugens yeast-like symbiont, assembly GCA_000758425.1. Taxonomy (NCBI): domain Eukaryota; kingdom Fungi; phylum Ascomycota; species Nilaparvata lugens yeast-like symbiont. Next base: position 17,164 of record KN173809.1, on the reverse strand, counting down.
TCGCTTGCGACCGCGTGGTAAAGATGTATTTCAATACGCAAGCGGGCGACTAGGCGCTAGGGGGGGCATGTGTACAGCACGAGTCACCCGCAAGGAGTGAAGCAGCGGACTCTTCGCTAGACCCTCCTCCTCGCAGGGAGGCGGCGAAACTTTCTGCAGCGATTCACCGGACGGTCTACGGCGGACGACGATCCCCTCCCCAGCCTGCTTTCCTGGCATCTAGCTCGCAGGCCACAGCTGCCAGCGGGCCGCATTGCGCGAGCATCCGCCGACCTGGCCTGACCCTTGGCTTGGCATCCTTCTTCTAATCAGGGCCCCCTCCCCTTTTTTCCAGCGTTTGTTGTGCGGACAAAGAGGAGAACGAGAGGGCGAGCGAGCGAGTCAAACACCGGCCGCCGCTCTGCCCGTGATGGCCTGGGTCGGCTTGCGCGTCAGCCTCGGTCGCGGGCAGGGGGAAGGCACAAAGACGGCTGCAGACACAGACACAACCGAACAAAACGACAAGGGGGGGACAGAGAATAAGGGACAGGAAGGCGCACTCGCATAGGCAGGCGCACACACGCACAGGCGCTTTTGCATAGGCCCACTCGCATAGGCCCACGGCACAGGCAAAGGATGCCCCCTCCCTCCCTCCCTCTCTCCCTCAAGCCCGCCGATGCCGATTCGCGAAAGGCCAATGGTCCCCCATCCAGAGATGCTGTCCTGTCATATGCCCTTGACCGCGAAGAACTCGCATCGATGAGCTCTGCGGCGCAATCTCGAGTTGCCGCACGATTCGCTGTTCTCGTGTCGAAGGGGATCCCCCTCGTTTTCCGCTGCCTGCTCGACCCCATAACCCAGTCCGGAAGGGAAGCTGCTTCTTTCTGCTTGCACCCCGAGGACGGCCCTGCTTGCCGACTGAGCACCCTGTCTTCCATCCCAGCTTCAGCCTTTTTCATCCGGCTTGCTTGCTTGGTTTCCGGCCGTTGGCGACAGCTGACTCGGACAACCGAGCTCTGCTTCTATGTACTTCGTAGTCCTCAAAATAAATGCGGACGTGCATGCATCCTATGAATAACCAGCCCGCAAATAGCCGTGTCCACTCGAACTGCCCGATTGCTCATCTAGCTGTTTGTCTGGCCGTGGCGCCACAGCCTCATTGCAAGTACGTCGAGTCAGTGTCGACAGCATGCGCCCTTGCTTCCCGGCCTCAACCCTGTCTGATGTATGCACATACATGCGAAGACAGCCAAGGAAGGGGGAATCAGCACATATAATTTTGGTCAAGAAACACAAGGGACGACAAGAAAGAATGGTGTTGCCGGAGAATTATTCCTCGGTCTTCTTGGCACGCGACTTTGATGGCCATGACCTCATTAACGGAACGATCGGTCCCAAGTCCAGGCTGATTGATGCGTTGCATGGCAGCTGCCCTGTCTCAAATGCAGAAGCGGTTTCTGGACACTGGCACGAGATGAACCCGAGCGAGTTTCGACAATGCTGACAGGCCCCCTGCCTGCATGCACGAGTCGGAGCAATTCAGTCTGCCCGCCGCACGTGTGATGAGAAAAACAGCTTGTTTCCACTTGATTGGCCCGCTGATTTTTATGTTTTGCACGGTCCGTCATGCACGCACGCATCGGTCGGCCAAGGCCCTTTTCGGCGGGTATGAGAAAATGCACTCTGCCGTCCTCTCTGACCAACAAGGCCACTCTCTACATTTCCTGTCCTGGCCACTGAGAGGACCGTCTGTTCGGCTGGCTTGCTGAAAATTTCCAAGCAGACGAAGGAGAGGGAGGGAAAGACGCAGGCGTAGTAGTAACAGAGTGCGTTTCCGGCTCTTTCCGCACCCATGGTCGTCTCCCTTCATCGCGGTGGATGGGGTGGCTGAGGCGTCATCGACGGTCGCCAATCCGCGGAAGCGGAGAGTGATACCAAGGAACGTCAAGTCAAGGTGCAATCCTACTTCAAAAGTCATGCGCATGTGCGGCATGTTTCAGAACCAACCACCACGCCCGGTCCGACCCCTACAACTCCAGCTCTGTTTCTTTCTCCTCATTCCGCTTCAAGCTTGGACGCGTTCATATTCTCGGACCTGACGCTCAGCTGTGTGGTGCCCACCCGATGGGACTAGGCCAGCAAGGCAAGCCAGTTTTTTTTCACCCTTTGGAGCTTTCCTGGGATCTTGCGAGTACAAACATCAGAAATTCACCGGTGACAGCGCAGCGCATCGCCCGTCCATTCATGTCGTCTGTGGAGCTGAGTGTGCCAAGGAAGAAACCTTTGTCCGATTTTTGCCACGGGCTTCGGTTCCCACAGGCACCCTCCTGGGTCATTGACGTGATGGTTTTTCTCCACAGCACGTGTCAGGGATGCGGTGTTTGCAGCTGATCAGCCGTCTATCCCCCCCCTCACATGATGATGCTCCGGGAACGCAATGGGAGAAGAGGGGGGAGGAGAGATAAGCTAAGCTATTTTGCGACAGATCCGTGTGGCGCTGTTAGGAGTCGAACCCAACCGGCATTATAAACCTATCCAATCAGAGAGAGGGCATCACTTTTCTCCGTTCCCGACGGCCCGAAAAGCTGACTTGAAATGCCGCGGATAAACAGTTATTCGGGCCGGCAATCTGACTGACAATCAAATTTACAACGTTTCATCCGATCTTGATCTGAAAGGCCACGGTGACAAACCGGAGAATGGTCCATAATATACCTTCCAAGTCGTCAAGCTCTGCCTACGTCCTGATCGCGCCTGAACCTTCATCACCATAATCACCCATCTATCCATCCTTGCGCGCTTGCCTTTCCTCATGCCTCGTAATGTCTTGCCTTGAAGAAAGGTATAAAGACTTTGCGTGCCAGATTTGTTTGCCATCGGCAGCCAGGCCCTTAGTGCCTGGAGTCCGTATCTTTGACGAGTTCATCACACCATTCATTCACTGACAAAAAAGTTACCCGATGTCGTCGGCTCGGCAAACGCCGCCTGCCGTGGCGGCCTGCTAGTGGCGAGTTTAAGAGAAAGAACGCCTTTCCCCTTTTCCCCGCCTATTAATTTGTCGCCGATACGGTGAGGCCCTGTTACCGGTCCCAGCTTCTATGACCAATCACGTTTGGATTCACATGTCACACAAGTACCTAAAACTCCCCTCTAGATTGCATGATGGCGCGATAGTGGTTAACTTGGCTGCCATCTCAACTCATCATTCAGCCGTAGGCTGATTTTACGTCAATCTGAAGAAGTTTTTCCAATATGAGATTTTGGTGCAGTCAGGGGTCAGTAAGTTTCTTGGGATATACGATGCACCAGGACCAAGCAGCGGGCGAGCCGGGCCTCGACGATGTTCTTGTAGCTTTACGGCTGTAAACGCAGTCTGCTATAGCACAGAGTGAAGAGGAAACACTCGAAGACGACACATCACGGCTGCAAATAAAATCATTAGAGTAGCAGAGGGTATGTGCATAGCTTCAATTAATAATATGATTGTTGGGCCACGTTGGCGGCGGCGAGAAAAGCGGGCTAGTCACGGGGTGCTTGTGTTGCCAACTGAGAAATGTGGCTGGCATGGCCGGTATCGGGGTTTCAGCCACATCTGGTCGAGGACATAGCCAAACAGGTCTAGGAATTATCCAGTCCTATTTGATATCTTACATGTCAAAATCGCGAAACTCCGGACTTGCTACAAAATCCGGAACTGCTCCCCCGTCCATGGACGCGTGTTTTCAAGCCACTTCTTAAAAAACAACCCCTCGTTGGTTTCTCTCCCATCCTTTTTTGCGTCCGAAATATATTCGTGTCCTGGACTGTTATTTCAATGCCCTCGTCCTGAACACCATCCTCTCGTCTCGTCCACTTTTTCCTCGAATTTGCGGCAAACATGCAGAGAGAAGACGCCGGTGACGGAGAACGTTACTCCGAAAATCCTACGGAGCAAGCCCGACCATGCTCTGTCCGCAAACCCGGCGTTGGCTTCCTTGGCCCAATGGCTTCGTACTCCCATCAGGTGCTCCATCCATGCGCCCATGTCAGAATTCAGGCGTTCGACCGTGCGTCCATGTGGCTGATCTCGCCCATGTCATTCGATAAAACGCAAGGCTGTTCTCCAAGCTTTTCCTCATAAGAAGTGGGAGTTGCATCCGGCAGCCACCATCACGGGTAAGCAGCCTTGGCGATAGTCTATCCCGCTTTTGTAATTGCTTATACTGACCAAATTCGCAGATGTGTTTGATCAAGTGCAAAGTGCACAAGTCTCTATAGGAGTTGTTCCTTTTGAAAACTCCAGTAATGGCTGTGTAGAGGTCACGTTAGACAATCTCGCCGGCGGAGGCGGACGATTCAACGACCTCGTTGTCGCCGGCGAGATTTATGTCGACGTCAATCACTGCCTAATTGGTCAACCGGGACCGGGGAGAGCGCCAGAGCCAAAACCAATAGAGCTGCAAGCCCGAGAAATGCAACGGTCAGCCGGGTTCAGCACGTTCAGCATCTGTACTCGCACCCGCAGGCTTTTGGCCAATGCAAGACATTTCTGTCCGCTAACCTCAAGGACGCCGAGTACCACGAAGTCAGTTCGACAAGCAAGGCCGCCGAGATAGTCAGCAAGCAAGAGTCGGGTGCGGCAGCTGCCATCTCCAACGAGCTCGCCGCGAGCGTCTACGGCTTAGAAGTGTTGGCCAAGGCGATCCAAGATTGCGACGATAACGTGACCCGATTTCTCATCATCAAGAAGCAGCGAGATCCCGCGCAGGCTCCTGGCGCTACAGGCCAGCCGACCGGCATTGTCGCTGATACTCCCAAGCATGCCAGGGGACCGTCTCCAGGCAGCAAGTCGCTGGTCTGTTTTGCAGTCTCACACGACTCTCCTGGCTCCCTGGCCGACGTTCTGAGCTGCTTCAAAGAACATGGTCTCAACTTGACGAGCATCAACACCCGACCGACTCGACTCGCGTCTTTTCAGTACATCTTCTTTGTCGAGTTCGAGGGCCATATCTTGGACGTGGATGGCCGGGTCGAGAGGTTATTCAAGAAGCTCGGTCAGCTCGCCAAGAGCTTGAGGTGGCTGGGGAGCTGGTCAAGAGAACGCTGATGGCAAAAGCCCAACACGTCCCTGAGCCCTTGACGGTATCGATATCCGCTACTGTGTAGGGGCTAAATACACTGACGCGCACTCAAATCCTCCGATGATAATTCGTATTTAAAAGCTTCTGATAGTCTGGCTTTTTCTCCAAGTTTAATGTGACCGGAAAGAAAGATGACAGGAGAGAGTAAGTGCGATCGGGGGGGGGCGGGCGGAATATCCTGGCCTCGTTCGTCCAAGACGGGGCCGCGAGTTTATGAGAGTGGCTCCAATTCCCGACGTCGTTGAATCGCATAACATTCAAGATAAGATTGGATAGTCTACACTTGACAATCCGCCACGTAATGAAGCAGCCGTCTTGGCGGAGAGTTGAGATTTGTTGGCAAATCCAGACGAGTACGCTTTAAACTTGCCACTAAAGTCTTTAAGTTGACCATGACTCCGATGCCTTTCAAGGTCCATTGTCAGGCACAGAAACCCTCCCGGAAGCCCATTTGCAGACCAAGATGCTTCGCGGCATTCAAAAAGAGGCATTCACCAAATCACCTGGCCCCGCAGGTGAGGACAAGAAAAGCGTTGGATGTAGTTCTGCATATTCCACTCAATCTACGATGACACCTGATAGATCCACTAACTCGAGATTTTCAGTCAGTTATGATATACCCACTCCATTCGAGATAGCGGATTGAATGCAGTGACTTTCAACCCTGGGCTCCATCCATAGAATAACTGACCATACATCGATCATATAGAGCCTGGCTCGTACAGTTTTCCCGTCAACAACAGGACGCTTCCGCCCGCTCGGCTTCGGAAATCAAGTGCCGATAATGGTCCAGCCAACGGTGTACCTACCAGTCTCGTCTGTCATGGAACCGTCTCAACCGTTGAAAGTCTCCCTCCCCTTCCTCCTCCAAACCCATACACAAATTACTGCAAATGGGATTTCATTAGCTATGCAAGAAAGAAGGTATTGCGGACTGGTGGCCCGATCGCCGAGCGAGTATCCGGGATGATTAACGTACGTCGAACATGTCACTCTGTAAGGATCTCATCGAAAGTTTGCCCACTGTTCTACCAAAGAACTGGTATGCCTTTTATCTTATCCATGAGGAAATTACTCCAACTGCCCTTTCTCCTTGTCAAAATTTTTACTGGACGCAGAATGCTGCATCGAGGTCGGCGGCGCGTTCGCCATCTACGCCTGTCTGGCCAGTGACCTTGATGCCAAGACTTGCGGTTGTAAACATCCTGTTCCTCGACTTCGAATCGCTGGACGTAAGTAGCTACCATATTAATACTTGCCCCTTCTCACTTACGCAGCCAGCGGTAGCTGCCTACCACTTCTTTGAGACGACTGGTATAAGACTTATCTTCCAGCTCTTGCTTATTATGGCCGAAGGGAAAACAAGTAAAGCCTTGGTCACGACCAGAGCGTACAAAAAGAAAAGCGGAAGTGGATTAAAGGGTTGTTTCATCGTTTGACCGGTTGGGGTTGGTTTCTACGTACGCCCTTTTTAGCTGAATCGATGATACAAGAGCCTCTCTACATTCATCGCGACACGTCTTATCAACTCCCTGCGCAATAATAAATGAAAGACCCTTCTTTAAACCATAGACAGCAAGCCTGATGCTTTCGTCGCTTCAGTCAGTGCCTCGGCAGCCGATAAAGCTGTTTCCATTGGCGCCCGTATGGATGAGCTGCCCTGCTTGCTGGCAGTCTTCGGTTATGATGACCCGGTCGGGTCCCGGTTGGCCTGAAGGAGTGAGACATTGGCGAGTCAGTAAGGCGTGCACAAAGGCTACACATGCTTGCGTCACTTCTGTCCGCTACGCCCTCTGGGGAACACGCACCAAGGTAGGCCCTGCCTGACGACAAGATGGGAAACTCGTAAAAGGGGCCCTCAAGGCCGTGGAAAGCGAAACCCTCAAAGTTTTGGTACCGGTGCGGGTAGCTAGAATCTCCGGCTGTTTCGTCGTTGCGGACGTAGTTGCAAGCCACTTGCGAGGTTCTATTTACCCTGTCGGACGAATAATATGTCTTTCCGCATGTCGTGCTCGCCAGGGCATCAACCTCAGCTATGACACCATGGATAAAGGCCGTAAATGCCATTACTCCCAGATATAGATGCATTGTGAGAGAGGACAGGTTGACGTGGCCGGGCAGGCAGAATGGAAATCGAGGAAGATGGCAACAAAGGTACCAATCGGTGATCTCTAATACCAATCAAAAGCTGGAGAGGGGCTTAAATAACAACCATGGCCGACGACATATTATTCCATCAGGTCAGGGGTTCAGCAAAGCCCGCGAAAGACATGCATCCAGTCAGACAGGGCGAGCAGTTGAGACAACGGCTGATGAAAGCAAAGGCTCGTCCCAGGCGAGACAAGCGAAAAAGCTATGGCGATAATCATCTCACCGCGCGAACAAATCAGCAGCGCTTCCGTACGACCCCAGGCTGATATATGCAGTGTGCGGCTGACCATTCACCAGAAAGCCTGCAAGAAACTTTTGTGCGCCAGCCATCTTTCTGTTTAGCCAAGGGTGTTTGTGTGTGGCAGCCCCTGTCGTGCTCGTAGTGTAGTTTGCCATTGTAGCTGGCTGTTATGTTCGCCTTGGGTGCCCTTGGCATCAGGGTCTTGTGCGCTAGGCGCCATTGGAGAAGATTGAAGCGGTCCTGTCGTCAAGTCTAATTGTTTCCAACACCTTGTTGGAGTATATTCGAGATGGTGTGTTTAGGCTTCTTGGCGGTCGTCGCTGCTGATTGCCGATCGCTGATGGTGCATCAGGACCATCCAGAAACGAAACGGATAGCTATCTAGTTAAGTTATATATTTGGTAGGTACGTAAAAGCGCCGCGGGTTGACCTTCTGCTTCGGGAAAGCTGATTATTGTAGTTGCTCATGGCTCATGACAGGCCTAATATAGCCATGTGAAAGGTGAAAGGCAGTCAGCGATTTTGTTTGTACGGATGGCGACTCAAATGTGGCTTTGATGACGCCTGGGTTTTCGCTTTTCCATTGCAAGGGCACAAGTCCTGCAACACAACATTTCGCCACATAGTTGTGTATGCTTGGCCTCGCCCTGAGTCGTTGCACCAGTTTCTGCTGCACCAAATAGGTACGTGGGCGACGTTGATTGATTTAGCCATTGCCTGCACGCGACCATTTAGCGAATCATGACTGCACACGACTGAAAACAGGCCGTTTCAGGGCACTGCTCAGCGGAATCAGACGGGTGGCGTCGTTGAAGGCGCCGGTGGCAATGGTGACCGTTTCCCTTGAGAAAGTTGCTTCTGAAGCGATACGAGGAAAGGAAAGGCATATCGAGCGACTGGGGCCGAGGTCGAGGTCGCGGAGGAAAAATATAAAAGAGAAAGGCGACAGCTTCTCTGGCCAATGCGACGATGCAGGAGCATGGGGCTGCTTTGGGGAGGAGCGAACCATTCAGTCTCGCGGTCGCTGGCTAACGACTACACGTGGCAGCCCGGTTCGCGAATTTCCCTCCTTCATCGCCTTTCCCTTTGCTGCCTTTGCGACTGCTAAAGCAGGGAGACTCTGGCCGGCGCGCGCTTTGAGGCCTAACACATATCCTCCGTCGATCCGCAGCCGATCCGCATCAGCCGCTGTGAGACAGGCCAGCGTTCGATAACCATGCCCTTTGGCCTGGCTGCCAGCCGACAACACATCAGTAATAATACGAAACATTGGTCGACCTAATTACATAAAACAGAATCTGCGCTGTTCTTCAATGACCTCTCTTGTTGCTCCCTATCGCCTGTCTTTCCTCGCTTCCTCCCGTTCCTCCGGTCTGCTGGTCCTGCTCTCTCACGCTCACACAAATCACGATACGCCTTGCCTCATCCTACCGCGTCGACTTTCGACTCGCACGCCACAATGGCCAAACCGTTCCTCGCCCTCGCTATCTTTACCAGCCTGGGTTGTGTCCAGGCCTTGACAAGGCGCGCCGGGGCCACGCCGCCCGACGTCACCTTACTCTGCAACAAGATGCCCCAGGTCTGTAGCAACATGTGCTGGGCCGTGCGCCGCGCGAGCCCGCGTTTCTCCCAAACTCTGACGTGGGACGACGCGGACGAAGCGACTCAGGCACTGCGCCGGGCTTCGCAGGGCTGCCAGCGAGGCGGCAGCGGCGGCAGTGAAGGCGACAAGTGCGCAGATGCCGGCCAAGACTTGTCATGCAACGCCTTTCCCTTTGCCACGACCAAGAACAGCATGTTTCCCAACGGCCACCAGGTGTCCCGCTGTGTGCCACGGGCCGAGCAGGTCCTGCAGGCCCAGGTTCTGCAGGCCGCCTACGACCACTGGAAAAGGCAGAACCTTACGTCGCGCACCTTTACCATCGGCTTTGGCAATCCTGGAGCTGAGGGCGTCAAATACTGTGAGAATTAGGCGTGCACAAATGACGGCTTCGAGCTGCAGGACGCGCGCGTCACCAAGCGCAGTCCGGCCTCACACTTTGCCTCGGCCCAACAAATGGTCTCGGACAGAGTCTATGGACAGGAAGGAGATGTTTTCTGCTGGTGACCAAGGAAGCCGAGATGGTCTTGATTGACTTTGACTCAAAATCTAAATAGACCTAGCCTTTATGTCCGCCTGGCCGCTTTCCCAAGCTGACTGTGATGGCTTGGCCGCGCACCAGGCTCCTGGATCGCCATCACGAGCGGTTACACGGGAGGGAGACGGTCTTGATAGCGCAGGAGGGGAGCAGGGGGTGCGTTCAAAGTCATCGTCATTCGGTGCATTCCATCGATATGCCGTCACTCGTGGCAGGCTGCTTGAGAGGTCTTTGCCGCCATAGGTCGATTAAAAAAATCAAGGAGCGTCCGAGTTGTGTCCTCGGCGGTGCGTACGGTTTGTTGCATGGCTTGGCTTGACCGTCTATGCGCTGTAATTAACGTTGACTGCCTGCCTGTGTAAGCCCCATCGGCCGGCGCGGCTGGCGGCGAATCGGCAGAAACTGCTGGGGAGAAAGCGAAGGCAACATACATGATGGTGGCTTTTTTTGGTGGGCCGTGATATATTTATTTGCGACTCCCCCCGCCTACCTTCTTCTCCCTCTTATCTGTTTCTCTCTCCATCCTCATCCATCCCCCTCCGTCTACCTCTCCCCCTCATGCATGTTTCTTTTCTTGCCTCGTCAGTATTTCCCTCGACCTCCTCTCGATGTTCTTGCAGAGGCGCGGCAGCAGCTAAATCTCGCCCTCATCTTCTTCTCTCGCATCATGGACGCCGCCGCCGCCACCGCTAAGCAGCATCGCATCCGCGTGCTCGTCGCATGGGCTACGGAACATGGCGCTAGGATCCATCCGTCTGTTGAGCTCTACGACGACGTTCAGACAGGCTTCTCGTTTCGCGTCCGGCCCGGCGCTGCCCCGCTGCCGGCGTCGGAGCCGGTGGTAGCAATGCCGACGGCACTGACGCTTTCCTACCTCAACGCCCCGCCGCTCGGCGATACGCAGCCCCGCGATCCGGGCCAAGAACACCAGCTGCCGAGCGTCTTCTCCGAAAGCTTATTAGCCGCCACACCGCCCCACGTTGTCGGTCACCTCTTCCTCGCTTACGAGTTCCTACGCGGCCGCGACTCCTTCTGGTGGCCTTATATTCAAGCCTTGCCTCAGCCCGATGACCTCGACGCTTGGGCGCTGCCACCCTTCTGGCTCATCGAGGAGGCCGAACTGCTCGAGGGTACCAACGTCGAGGTCGGCATCGACAAGATCCGCGCCGACGTCGCCCGAGAGTTCGCCGACGTCGTCGCCCGCCTCGGTCCCAACCCGGCCTTGACGGTTGACCTCTATCGCTGGGCCTACTGCATCTTTTCCTCCCGCAGTTTCCGGCCCGATCTCGTGCTCTCCGATGCCCAGCGCCGCCGTCTGCCGGCCGGCGTCTCGCTCGACGACTTCTCTGTCCTCTTCCCCCTCTTCGACATCGGCAACCATGACATGACCACGCCTGTCTGCTGGCGCCTTGACAATGCACGCCAGACGTGCGCGCTGTGTGTGGCCCTGCCGCACGGCTCTGGCGAGCAGATCTTCAACAACTATAGCATGAAAACCAACGCCGAGCTACTGCTTGGCTACGGCTTCATCATACCCGCCACCGACGCGCTGCACAACGACTACACCCACGTCCGCAAGCGCACTACCACTGCTCCTGTTCCCTCGGATGAGTACCTCATCTCGCTGCGCCCGCTCGCCCATCCTAGCTCACTACTGGCGCGCTCCAGACAGACGCTGCGGCTGCAGCCGTTGGTCAAATTGCTCGGCGCCTTTCAGCACGTCCAGCCGGACATGGTCTGGGATATCTTTTGCACCCTCGCGCCCGCCGCCCTCCATGAGCGCCTCATTCCAGCCCTTGGCAAGGCTGGCAAGGACGCCGAGCGCCACCGCCGTGACATGTTCTTCTCCGGCCACGTCGAGGGCGAAGGCCGCTTGTATCTAGAGCAGGTCATCATCCTGATCCAGAACAAGGTTTTGCAGGAGCTGGGCCGCCTCAACGAGACAGACGTCGAGGCCGTCTGTGGTGACTTTGAACTTCTCTCACCGCACAAGAGACTTGCCCTCGACTACCGAGAAAGATGCAGGCGTGTTCTCGAGAATACACTGGAGACGATGAGTAAGGACGAGCTCCAGCTCGGCCTGCTTCCCGAGCAATGAGTAGCCTCGGCTTGCTTTTCACTTCCTCCTGCAGTAAAATGCCCAGCCCTTGGCTAAATCCGTCACCTTTTTCCTTCGCTGGTCACGGTGGTGGCGAAGTCGGTGGCGTAGACGAATCCTTCACGACTCATCTCAAGTACAAGAAGCCACGCTCGACTCCGTGTTTCGCCGCCGAGATCAGTAGCCTGCATGCGTTTGATGTATTGGTCTCGCTTCGCCGTCTGGCCGTACTGAAGAAGCCGCCACCGTAACTACTCCCTAAGCGCCAGGATTGGAGTGAATGGTCTGACCGCGGCCCGTGACGCCATAATGCGTTTGTATGTATTGCCTGACCAAGACGCATCGACTAGCACAGTCCAGCGCCATTCTGTAACTGGAGCGATATGCTGTGACATCCTAATTGAGTCGACAACGGAGGAGGCGGCGCGTTAGTCGACTGACAGCACGCTTGTGCTTGCTGGGACCGGCGGATGACCATTTAAATTGGTCGAATTAGATAACTGTCCGTTGGTCTGACCGTGGTGGGGCCACGGCAGCCGTGAGGATACGGCGGACATTCGATTAATTGATTAATCGTTTAACATCGTGTGACACGTAATGTGACACGTGCGACATCCCAGCCGGTCGGTTGCAAAGCTGGGTGGTCGGTTGCAGAGCCGGGTAATCGGTGGTATCGGAGTTTTGATTGGCGTGTTTTTGTCGACCGCGACGGGAAGGCCGAGAAGGGGGGATACTGAGAACGAAGAGCGAGAGAATTGGGCGAGCTAAACAAGGGAGGAGGGAGGAGATCAATGAAGCCATAAGCAAGATGGGAAAATACCTCAAAAAGAGGGCCTAATTCCGCGGCGCCAAGGTGCATAGTAATCTCAGCACTACATAGCACAAGGAGTCGCCGGGCTGCAATTGTCGCGGTGTCTCGCCAGCATCGTCGTATACCAAGTCACGATATAATTTGTTGGAGTTATATGCGTCGAACTCAGCTATATGGTGTGTGTCGTAGGCGTGTGTTGTAGGCGTGTGCCGTAGATAACGGATGGGTCGATGGCTTGCTTGACTGTCGAACGCCAACAACGCCTTTTCATATGGAGAAGGCACTTTTGGCCGGCGCTGTTTCCCAACAAGTGAGGAAGGTAGTTCTAGTCTGCCTTGGGCCGTTGATCCACGTTCACGTGCAAGGCGCGTCACTTGGCCACTTGTTCGGCCTCGACGATCCATGGCCACGTCACTAGTAAGTGAGAACACTTAGACCTCCTGCTTCATCTCTCTATAAGAGTGAGCTTTTTATTGTTTTGGCCAACTACGAAGTACATCAAGTCCTTTCTACGGCCTGGCAGCTTTCCTTGCGCTCTCAATTTGTCTCCTGTTCTCCTCTTTCATTTCTTCCTCCTCCTCCTCCTCCTCCTAGACGGCCCTCGACAAGTCGATTCGCAATGGCATCTGAGAACTCACGTAACGGCCAAGGTCATAGGAACGGAACCTGGACGCAACCTGCACTTTTCGTCGCGACGCATCCCAGAGCTTGCTCCACGGCCTTCGAACGCGTACGATGGGGGCCTTCCTCTCTCTTCCGATGAGATAGAGAAGGGTGGCTACTAACATTTCAAAACAGGTCTTCATGACGCGTCGTGATGTGATCGAATGCCAGCATGAGCCCTTTTCCGATCCTTACTACTTCGGACCCGAGTTCATGAGTGAACGCTTCAGGGACGACCCTACTGCACGCCAGGCTTCTTTTGCATCCAAAGAGACCTACAAATCCGTCTTGGAACGTTTTGACAAGGTGCAGAAACAGGTTCGCCCCCTCCTGCAACGATGGCTCTCGATCACAGCTGCGCCAAACACGCATTCCCACCCCCCAAGCGGGGACATGCCATAACACACCTCCCGATCCTAAACTCATTCATTCTACGTCTCAGTTCCCTCTCTGCCTCTCATGATCCTGCTGCCTGGTAGCATTGTCCTGCTGCGGGCCACTTTCCTACATCTCTCTGCTTCTCCCCTCTCTCTTACTTCGAGCTTCCCACCCCTTCTTCCTTCAGACTCGGAATCAGATCCGAAATACTTAATCTCCTTAAGGCTACCCGACACATGGCTCAACAGTGCCGAATCCCGCCACCGGACAAACCCCATATATAACTAGCAGTCTCGCCCAGAAGGAATGAATGCTTACCTGCGCTACCAGGGCAAACGTGTCTTTGTCAAAGACATGGCCTATTACTTCTTCTACCCCGATAGACGACCCGCCAAGATCGCTCCGTCGCTTGGCGGTGTTGAAGAGCCCAACAATCCGACAGTGCTGCCTGTCGAGGTTCTGCAACGCTTCCACTTCGCTTTTCTCATCCGACACCCCCGCAGGTCCATTCCCTCGTATTACCGTTGCACCATCCCACCTCTGAGCGATAAGACCGGCCCCTGACCCTTTCTAGCCTGTGAGGCTGGCTACAAGGAGCTCGTCGAACTTTTCGACTTCCTTATCCGTGAGAAAATCGTCGATAAGGAACACGTTACCGTTGTGGACGCAGATGATTTACTCGATCATCCGGAAGAAATGATCAAAAGATTTTGCGACAGGACTGGTGTTGACTTTACGCCAGGCATGCTCGTGTGGGACGAGGCCGATGATCAATACGCAGCCAAGGTCTTTGCCAAGTGGAATGGATGGCACGACGACGTTCTCGACAGTTCGAGGTTGAACGGCCGAACGCAGACGCAGGTCAGACTATGTTGATGCTAGGCGCCTCAAAAAGCTCCTTTGCTGACTTGTCGTCCCAACAGAAGTACTCAACTGTGGAAACTGAAAACAAGGAGTGGGCTGACAAGTACGGTACTGAGGCGCAAAAGCTTATTCGCGAAGTAGTGGATGCCAACATACGAAGGTTGGGAACTTAACTATCCGGACCAGAAAAAGTCAGTTGGCCCCACCATAACAGTGTTAATTAAAATTTTACTAAGTTAGGCACTGTATTTGACATACAATGCTTAGAAAGCTCTTTCCCTACTTAGGGGGGGGGCCTAATAAGTCGGCCCCCGTGCTCGATCCTCTTGCACGGGGGGTCCGTTGACCAGGAAAGGGTTCGCTGACCGGGAAATTCAAGGTACATGGAAGAAGTGGATTTCACATAGAAAAATAACAGCATATAAAGTACCCACTTTCCCCTAATAGGTGCAAGCGTCTCCACACCAATTCCATATCTACAAGAATATCCTCAAGTCAAGACATCCGCATCTTCAAGGACCTCATCAACTTCCTTAACTTTGAGAACATCCAACTCGCCGCTGCTGCCTTCTGTGAAATTGATTTCCGTGATTTAGATACCTTCAACTTCAAAAGATAATGCCTTGCGGTTACAAGAGCGACCACGATTGTTCTGCGACGAGCAATAACGCTGCTTCTTTGATCGTAGTATCATCATAGTCACTGGGCCAGGTGAAGCTGTTCGCAATCCTCCCATTATGCCTGAGTGCGTGAAAAATGCGGTATCTCAGACATAGTGGCTCTGGGTCGTCTAATTGTGCACGACGGTCGGCCTTATTCAAGCCACCCTGTAGTCTTAACTCAGCTGGCTTCAGTTTTGTGATACTATTCCGAACAACGCTTCTGAGATCGCACATCCATCTGTGAATGTAGGGGACTTGATCGCGAGAGCTCTTTTTTTGCATTCTGCGTGCTTCATCTTCTTGGCAGGCTCGGCGGTTATATTCATCGCGAGCCACTCGCACCCGAGCATCATGAATACTCAAGGGGTCGAAGCGGCCAACAATCTGGACACTTTCTCTAAGCACCGATCGCCGTATCTTCTTTTCTTTAATTGAGGCCATTTCCACCGTAGCTAGGATGCCATTCAAGGCGAGAATGCGCCCGGCCTTGCTTTCGAAAGGACGTGACTAACTGACGGGGTCAATGACACATCCGCATCGATGCATCCATCGACCCGAATCTTGACGTACTCTTGAAGTTGGTGAAGGAGAAGAAAGCTGTGCTTTGGGGTTGCGACACTTTTCCAGTCGAATCGTGGCCTTTTCGAGGGCGTACATGGCTCTAAGGTGCCTGATGTGTGCCTCGGAGTTCGTACATCGGCAAGCGCTCTAGAGAGATTCTCGCTAGGCTGACAGCCGGCTCTTACTGCGCCCGGAAGATCAAATTGATCAAAATCTTGAGCCAATGACGATAACACGTCTTGTAGTTGATCAAGAACCACAGCTGGATTGAAAGGGACCAGCCCGCATTTCTCCCAGGCAGATAGGATTGTGTGTTTCTTGAAAGATCGCGTGCGTATTTCTTGGAGATGATACAAGTAATCGGTCTTATTGAAATCAGTGGCGCCGTCGGCAATCTCGCGATATAATACTTGTTGATGCCAGTGTTTATAGGAGCGGAAAACTCCAACATCCAGCGGCTGAAGATAGTGTGTGAGATGCGGCGGCAAGGGGAAGAGCTCAATGCGATGATCATGACAGAAATGAACCATCTCTTCGGTATAATGATTGTCATAGCCATCCATAAGCAGCAGCCGCTTGTCAGTCGGGTTTTCAGGCCTTGTGTGAATCTCAAAATGCTTGATCCATTCAATGGCAATCATGTCATTGATGTAGCATTTTGGACTAGTCGCAATGACCGTATCACCGTCAAGGTCGTTTTTGACCCAGCGAACTGGGATTTGAACGCCTGAAAGAATCAGGAATGAAGGAATCACGGCTTCAGTGGCGGATACAGCTTCAATAGAAGTAACGGAGACAAGATCACGCGAGTCTGTCAAAATGGGCTTGTCGATTTCATTAAAAGTCCAGAGGAACATGCCTTTCTGCAGATGTCCAACCATAAAACCCGTTTCATCGAAATTCCAAATATTTTCACGATTGATGTTGTGGTCGTGAATAAATTTTGACCAAGACTTAAAAAAAGCATCAATTCTAGCCCGATCTTGCATAAACCTTACGTTTAGCATCTCGCGAGACTGCCTTGCGGCGGTGGAAAATATCTCTATGCCGTCGCATGAAACGTTGGGCCCAAGATCTTGAAGCCTTTGTCTGTCGACCTTTTTCCCGAAAAATCGCATTGGCGTGCTGTTGAAGTGATCGTCGTTGGATGTGGTGGCCTTGAGTAATCCGACGATGTGCCCAACATATCACTTCCGCCTCCTCTTCCGGCTGCAGCAGCGTAAAGTTGCCTCCATTTTCACTAACGGGATGATTCCCCTTTAAGCGAGACCAGAGTCTATTATACGGCAAAACGAGTGCAGAAACGGAAGCTTTGATCGTGGGAAAATAACCCGCGTGATATAATTCTGCCGCAGCGACAGTACGCGTCTCGAGATTCTCTGCAGTATCTCACAAATTTTGGTTTCCCTGTTTCCGCATCAATCCATCTTTCGACAGAATTTATATCACCGAAAGAAGAAGACATTTTGAGATTTTGAGAGGAATTGGGATTGATTTG